>JAPKLX010000452.1:17153-32475 GCA_026898415.1 Leonotis leonurus | reverse complement strand
CCTTTATCGGACAGTGGGTCTGGTCTAAACAACGCCACGTACTTGTTAGAGTGAAACAGCCATCCTTAGGTAGGGAGTGCCTGAGGGGAGGGGTTGTTGGGCACAACAACTCTAGGGGTTATGATGATTCACGGCCGCAATCTGAGGTGCGAGATTGACGGTCCTCTAGGTGTCATACGTTAAGCGTGTTTGGCATGGAGCAATACTATGACGGGTGACCTGCTGAGAAGTGTCCTTGGTTAACTTGTCAGTGAGGAAAAAGTAGGCTGTGAAAGAAAGTGTTGGCGTGTGGGGCCAGTACGTCAATTTTGATGGGCGCTCTCGCTCTAACACCAACTAATCATGCACGATGTCCATGCCAAACGAATAATTCTACCAGTTGCATTCACAGTGGTGACTATGATCGAGAAGTTGCCTTCGATTTGGAAGGACTTTAAGAGTTATATCAAGCTTAAGCGAAAGAAGATGACCCTTAAGGACTTGATGGTGAAGCTTCGCATTGAGTCGGATGTGCGAAAGCAAAAGATCCAAAGGTGAAGTAGCATATGTACGCGAATGCCAATCTATTGAAGATAGGCGGTCCCTCCAAAAATCTTGCTCGCCCAAATGATAAGGGCAAGGGAAAGAAAAACTCGTCATCCCGTAAGTTCGACGTCAATTACTATAATTGTGGTCGATCGGGCCTCATGTCGAAAGATTTCCGTGAGATGAAGGGCAACAAGAAGAAGAAGCACGCTGCTCATGTTGCCGAGAAGGGATTTGGAGAATAGGATGCAAGTGACCTCACTAATGTAGTCACCGAGGAGGTTGTTCAGATTGAGAATGAAAATAGATGGTACATTGATACCGGTGCAACTGCCCACGTGTGCGCCGATAGGAGAAAGTTGGTCACCTACAAAGTTGTTGAGGGGAGGAAGCTCAACATGGGGAACCAAGCTTCGTCTGAGGTGGCCGGAGTTCGAGAGGTAGTCCTAGAGATGATGTCGGACATCCTAATTACCTTGAAGGAGGCGCTACATGTCTCAGACATCCGCAATAACTTAGTCTCAAGATCAATACTACTCCCTCTGTCCACCAATGTTGTTAACATTTTACCATTTTAGTCCGTCCACTAATGTTGTTAACACTTGAAACTTATGATTTATAGTAAATGGCCTCACCTCATTCAATTAAAAAAAATAAAGCATGTGGGGCCCAAACTCCACTCAATACACGCACTTCAATTTAAAAATAATAACAAGTGGGTCCCAAACTCCACTCACTACACTTTTTCTCACAAAGTCAAAACATTACATTAAAACCCGCTCTGGGTCAAAACGTTAATGACAGTGGACGAAGGGAGTAGTTAATAAGGGTTTTAGACTTGTTTTTGAATCCGATAAGTTTGTACTCACTATGTTCAGAAAGTTCCTTGGTAAATGTTATCTTATCAGGGGTCTTTTTACACTCAATGTAATTACCATAGGCCGCAAAGTTATTAATGATAATGAAAAAGTTACTTCCTCGTATTTGATTGAGTGCTCCGATTTATGGCATTGTAGATTAGGACATATGAATCTAAATTCTAGTAAACTTGAATTTACTAAAATTAAATGAAATTAACACTAAAATCAAAGGTGAAATTTGTGTTGAGGCAAACATGATTGACGAGCCCATTTTTCGTGCTCTTTTGTGTCTTGTTTTTAGGTCTAGATCGAGTCTTTTTTCCTTTGTTTTATGTTGTGTCGTGTCTGGGAGGACACAAATAGGGGTGGCAGGATGCAGATCAAGATGGAGATCATCCTATGAAAGAGGCAAGTTTAGTTACAAAATCCTTTGAGCAAGCTGATGCTCAAGACAGAGTATCGCTTAGGATCATACTTCAATTGCTAGAGCTAAACTGGGAAACACCTTGGACAAGACAAATGAGAAGGAGATAGTAGATGGAGGTGATTTAGACGAGGGACAAGATGCAAAGAGTGGCGGCCAAGATTTTCCATGCGCGAAATAAGGAAAGAAATCACCCTTTCCATCCAGTGCAAATCTGGAAGATTAGGAGCATCTTCTATACATCGGCGGATCTTCCAAAAAATGAAAGTGCCACCACCAACCCTAGACGCGTCAAGTCACCGCCAGAGAAAGGCCCAGGCCCATTCAACCTCCAATATATTCAAAACCAGGCCGTAGGACAGCATATGCGGACTTGAAGGAGGGTATTCGACAATTCCAGCCAAACGCTACATTATTTTAGTCTTAGACCATGTTTTAATTTTCATGAGTGATTGAGAGGAAGAAAACAAGTTCTACAGGAACCTTTAATTTTTGCCTCACGTTTTTATGGCCTTGGTCAGGGTTAGTCCTGCCAAAAGTTATTATTGTTGACACTACTCTTTCGTATTTAATTCCAAGTATGTTTTCTTTTATTTGTTTTGTGTTATTTACTTCAAGCATGCGTAGCTAGATTTATTTACTTGACTTGGAAAAGATAAGTTGACTTGAGGCTTAGGGTCTTGAAAGGTTTAAACGAACCCATAACCGTATTTGCATGTTCCTAAAGCACTAGTTCTGATTTTTATACAACTTGATCAAACTCTTGGTGTTATTCGACCGGTAGCATCTTGGGCAATGTGAGGTTACAACTAAGTACTGGAAGCCCGAATGGTCAACTGGATTCTGCCTTGCAAGTCAAATGGATTAGTGTGGTGATGTGGATGGAGACGCCATGGAAGAGGCACCTGAAAAGCGTGGAGTGTCTGTGATAGTTGCTCCGCTAATGTCCAGTTGGGTATACTAGAGTACGCTTGGTTTGGGCGAAAGCCTAGAAAAGGGGGTAAGGGAATGAGTAACTCTTATCTTCTGGGCCGAAAAGATATGCTGGGTGGGGCCTTGGTGGTTACATGACGAGTAAAAAAAGGGGTTTCTTGGTGATATGTGTGCTGGCGGACGATCCGGAGCCTTGCGCTGTCCAAGTGAAAAGTCGTACCGATTAGCGAGGAGGAGAACCACAGACTTACATCTGCCTTTAACCAACGACATGCAAGTACGGTGAATATCCTTGTACCAGTGATCAAGACATAAGCCAAGACCCAACTAATCAATTCCAAGTCAAGTTACTTTTTCTATTAATTATCTTTTCTGTTTCTTTTCAGTTATTTATTTTTCAGTATTTACGTTCTATTTGGTTACGACTTCTTTCCCAGGGCAAGACCCAGATTCAAAACTCCAAATTGTGACATTGAGAGAAGAATTCACCAACTCCCTGTGGGATCGACCATTTGCTTACCACTAGCGGAACCTAGTGTAAAGGATATGAAAACTTTTAAATTTATCTTGACTGGGTGATGACGACCGAGCCTCGTCTGATTGGCGTAGTTTTCGGGGAACAATAATATTTTTTGAGTATTTAATCAACCCCCCAGCATCGTCACCTTGACACCATTGTTCAAACCCATCAGATTGGCACCATTGCCAGGGAGTTGCGCCTTCCAGAAATTCTCTCTCACCTTGACTCAGGTCTTGTCTACAGCGTATTCTTCTATCCCACTTTAAAGGAGAACTCGGTGACATTTAGATTGATCCAGAGATCGAGAGAAACACCAGGCGGAGAAGAGGCAGTCTACGAAGACAAGCACTACTTGAGCAAGAAGCCCGTCAAGAAGCAAGAATGGCGGAGGAAAATAGAAATCGAAAAGCAAACAGGAATGCACCTCCGGAGCAGACACTCAAGGAGATGATATTCCCCAACAACAACAATCTCAAACTCTTGGGCATTACCTTGCCCGAGATCATAGACAATTGGGAACTTACGCACTCTTTCATCCAAATCTTGCCCTAGTTCAGTCACTTGCCAGGAGATGATCCACAAAGGCATTTGCAAGGCTTTAAGATGTCTTATGGAACAGTCCTGACAAAAAGAGAGTATATTCGACTGGTATCATATCCTTTTTCACTTCAAGATATTTCTTAAGAATTGCTTTACACTTTACATGTAGGTAGTGTCATGACTTGACAAGTAATGCAGCAGAAGTTCCTGGAGAAATACTACCCTGTCTCGAGAATCTAGAATGCAAGAAGAAGAATGAGCACCATCCAGATGGGAGCCGGAGAGTCTCTCTATTACTACTGGAAAAAATTCAAGCTCATGTTGGCCAAGTGCCCGCAATACAACAGCTCTGACCATGACTTGATCCAGTACTATGTCAGTAGGTTAAGGCCTGATGAGCGACAATTTTTGAATGCAGCTTGCAGAGGTTTAATCTTGAACAAGTAGCCTTCTGAAGCTTTCGGGCTGTTGAGCGACATGACAGAAGAATCCCGAGATGATACACACTTCTTCACCAGAACCATGGCAGACACCTTTGCACCACAGGCCAAGACGGAACTCTCGGACCTGTGTGCCACCATGAAGTAGATGATGGAGATGGTGAAGCCAACCATCAAAAAGAATTTCAAGACGTGCCAGATGTGCTATGCTACCACCCACTTGACCGACGAATGTCCAACCCTAGGAGAAGAAGAAGTCAATGCTTTTGGGCACACCAATAATGGAGGAAACCACAATCAAGGCCCAAGGCAAAGATTCGATCCCTACTCACAATCTTACAACCCAGGATGGAGGAACCATGAGAACTTAAGGTACGGGGGCAACCACTATCAAGCTCCACCCGAAGCTAGAACACAATGCGTTTTGGGCAGTAAACAAGATCAATCAAGACTGTGATGAAGCAGTTGAAAGAAGAAAGCTAAGTCTACAAGAGTTAGAGGAGATTCGACTTGAGACCTATGATAATGCTGCTTTATACAAGAAAAAGCTAAAGAAATGGCATGACCACATAGCCCGAGGAAGGAGGTTCAACAAAGGTGAGTTGGTACTCTTATACCAAAGTTGTCTCAAGTTCGCTTCTGACAAGCTATCCACCAAGTGGGAAGGACCAGACATTGTTTGTGAACACTACCCCAATGGAGTAGTAGACATCCAAGATGCAAAGACCAAGAAGATATTCAAAGGAAGTGGGAATAGGCTCAAAGCCTATTATGGATATCACCCTGAAAAAGAAGTAACAGACCTTGCACCAGAAGGTCCCACTAAAGCTTGATCAAGAAGCAACACTACATCGATGCCAACGACGTTAAATCAAGGTGTTGTCCAGGAGGCAACCAGGTATTTTAATTGATTTTTGTTTTTCTTTTATTTTATTTTGGTTTGTTTTATTTATGTTTTTAGCCTAGGGGACCACTTGACTCATTCTAGCACTTTGCCTTGAGCAAACTGTGTGAGTGGAGGTTAAGGAAGGTTCCTGACTTGATATTCCTCTTGACTAACTCAGGGAAATGAATTTTCCTTCCCAAGGAAACCCAAGTTTTTGTCTTATGTAAGAAGACATACTTGCTCATAATCAACAAGATGGTCCAGCAGATGCATGAGGCCCAGTTAGCATACTTCGACCATGTGGGATTTAAGTATCCCCAACTCTCACCTAACTTTGGTCCTCCCATGTTTTTTTAGTTTAATTTTTATTTTTATTTTATTTTTATTTTTATTTTATTTTTATTTTTTATTTTAGTATGGAGTCCTGTTGGGAACCTCGATCAGTCCAACACATTGCCTAAGGCAAAGTGTGTGAGTGGGAGAACCCCCCCATATTCGTTTAGATTGGAGAGTTATTTTTATTTTTATTTTATGCCTTGAGTCATGTCCTGCCAGCATGCTATGTATAAATGTCTTGAGCATGATAGGTTGCATGAGTTTGCATGTATGATTTGAGCATGTTCTTGGATAGTTGAATATTACAGAAAATGCAGTCTTGTGAGCATGTATACCCTGCGAGATTTGAGCTTAAATTGTTATATGGCTCTTGCTTAGCATAATTTCATATTTGTGTGTGTATAAACTTCTTGACTTGGTTTGTACTAGAACTTGTCTGTCCCATTGGTCAAAACACATTAACCCTGGTCGAGAAGTTTAGATGACTTAGGCAATTTTTTGTCAAATATCCCAAAGCCATAAATGTCTACCAAATCATATACATACCCTTGCTAACCATTTTTGAGCCTTCAATGTTCTTTTTGCCTCACGTGCATATGTATAAACCCCAAATAAGTTCTACTCTCGGTCGAGTGAAACTAGGGCAAGAAGAAAATCTACAGAGCAAGGAGAAAGGTGAGAAACACACCCCCTCGAATAACTGCTCTGGTTTCCAGTTGGGCAGTCCAAAATTAAAAAAAAAACAAAAATATATATTATAAAATATGGGGGGAGTTTACAAAAAGTGAAGGAGATAAAAAAAATCAAAATCAGAAAATTCCAAAAATATATACCCCTATAAATAAGTGTGCTAGGGCTTGGGAGAAGTCAAGTGTGCTCTATAAGTCAATGAATTTCCCAAGACTTTAGTTCATACTGACCTTAGTACAATTTCCAAATTTTCCTACCTATGTCACAAGCCACGTTACAACCCTATAAAGCCCTAAAGATAAATGCCTTGACAAGGCTAATAGGGTGGCAACATGTACATGGCAGGCAAGCAAGCCTATGGGACTAGATCAAGCAGCTTTTGAGTGTAACCAGTCATCCCCACACACAAAGTGCTGAGTGTGTGAGGAAGTATCTCTTATGCTCACTTGACTACTATCTTGACCTACTTGAGAATATTGCTCTAATTATGCTCTAACTCTTTGCTTGCCTTAATTGTTCTCGATTTATGTATTGTGGTGTGCTGGCTATTTGAATCATTTTTTTTCTCTCTCTTTGGGCAAGTTGTACTTACATGCTTGAGGACAATAGTGCTTAAAGTATGTGAATGTGACGAGCCTATTTTTCGTGCTCTTTTGTGTCTTGTTTTTAAGTCTAGATCGAGTCGTTTTTCTTTATTTTGTGTCGTGTCTGGGAGGACACTGTTTTGACTAAAACTGTTTTGAGTTGCTCGCAATCTAACGAGATCATCCAGCAATGATAAGTCAACCAAATTCGTATTCCGAAGGAAGACTTAGCAGGAGAATTTAATCCTTTGTTCAACGTAAAAGTAAATAAACCATTGATTGGAATTCTTAAAACTAGGCGGTAAATATAAATTGCATTCTAGACTAATGAAAGTAAATAAAGACGTAACTGAAAGACATGGATTTAAAGATAAATTTTAAACCAATAAAAATAAATGAGAGCATAATTGAATGTCGTTAAATTAAAGGAAGTAATTAATCTCAATCCAAAAGACTAGAATGAGATCAATATGAAAGAACATTAAAATAAAGGTAACTTGTAATTCGAAATTGCTAAGGATATAGAAAAGATAAACAAATAAGAAATACGATGCATAAATAAATAAATAATAAATAAAGCAAACCCGGAATTGAAATCGAAAGCAAATGTATCCATAAAGTTGAATAGGAGAACTTGAATCCACAATTATGAACGAAAATTAAAGTAATGAACTTGAATATTGTATCGGCTACCCTTTGTAATCAAAGCACTAAACTAAACTCAAACTTAATAAAACAACTAGCTAAAAAGTCATAAATATCGACCCTATAATGATGAGTCGAGAGATACTCGGAATAATAGTGCGCAGTGGAGAGTCAAATGAAAATTGTTTTGCCTTTATATAGAAAACGAGAGGTCACCGGCCGCTTAAAGGTCATAGACCGTTGACTCGGTGAGTCCCGTGGGATCCGCTGTGCCGTTGGCTTGATCCCCGGGTCACCCGCTGGGGTCAGCGGCCGTTGAGGGGCCAGTGATCGCTGACCTTTGCGCTCGGCTCCTCGCGTGCGGCTCGTCCATGGGGCATGCGAGGGGTCTAGTCAGCGGTCCCCTAGAGCTATGCGGGCGTTGACTTGTGCTCTCGGCCTCTATCTTTATTCCCTCGTCATTTCTTGATCTTTTCTCATTTCTAACTTTAGCACTCATTTGAGTTTGTAATCCTGAAACGTAAATCTAGCCCAAATTATCATGCAAATGGAAAAACCACAATAATTAAGATGATGAATATACGAGTATTGGTGACCAAAAATAAGTTAAACTACCCCTCCACACACAAAACCTTGTTTGTCCTCAAGCATAACTTAGTCCAAAATATCTACAAGGAAAAATCTAACACGACATTTATTCTTGACAAGACTACAAATCGTTCACAAGATTAATCTATCTATCATCATGTCACGTCACATAGAGATCATAGAAGTAAGTGACCCACTTTGACTAGATACTCATCAATTCGAACAAAACAAAACAACGATGCAATTGGTATTAACGAGATCACATAACCGGCTAGAGTTTTTATTCTTCACTTTAAACATGAGAAATATTAAGGACAATGTTCACCGGGTGTGTACTCTGAATGTTTCAGTTTTCCCAATGTGGTTTCCATGCCCATCTCTTTTGTAAATGTGAATTTTGTTTAAGAGAGCGGGGTAGAATCCTTATATGCTCCTATCTTAACGAATTCACGAAGATAATTGAACAATATCAAGTTATATGGTCATTGTCATGAGGTGTGAAAGATTAGGGGTTCCCTAATGTATCCTCATGTGGTTTCTCGGGCTCATGGTTTCCAAAAGAGCAGAGACCTCTCAACAAGTTCATTTTCATTTTATTAAACAAGGATACGCAATAAGTGGTAATAAACAATTAGCCAGTCGAATCAATCAATTCATATCATCATGCATCACTATTCGATCATTCTACTAAGATTAAGAATCCGGTCACATGTTCCCCACATTCCTACGATCATCTGACGTTTCATAACACAAATCAAGTCAAATTAATCAAGTGCTTTCAGATCATATCATATCGCAAAAACATGCTACGACTCGATTTAACCACAAGATATCAAGAACAAGTAACTTAAGAACAATCAAAATTTTGCAACAAACAAGATACTAAAATAAAAGACGAATGCATGCATTTAAAAGACACCCCTCCCTCCCCTACAAAAATAGAGCAATGCCCTCATTGCAGAAAGTAAAGAGCTACAAAGTAGAGATAAGAAAGACATCCCTGAAGTGCTGCATTCGGTGCAAAAAAGAGAAATAGAACACCTGAAAAAAACTATAAAAAAAGGGGGAAAAACAAAGGTTAACCGATCATACACTCACAAGAAAGGAAAGAAAGCAATAAATTGGGAAATAGCGTGGGTTGCCACTCACGAAGCGCTTCTTTTACGTTACTAGATGGACGGTATAATTTAACCAACCGGGAGTGTCGAAAATGGCGGTTGACTACACAACTTCGGTTATGGGGTCATTTTTGATATGTGGCTTCACTCGATGTCAATTTACTCGAAATGACATCTTCCCCTTTTTAGCATATGTTTCACCACCCTTTGATGGTAGAATTTTTCTGATAATGAGCGGGCCGATCCATTGGGGTTTGATATTTTTGAGACGTGTTTTAGGTCCAGTGCTTTAGCGCATGAGAACTTTTGCGTAGGCCAGTGGAGAAGCGGGCCGAGAAGTGTAGTCAGCGGCCCCTGGGTTGTCAGCGACCGCTAGCTTGGGTGGGAGGCGAGGCGCTGGGCGTGGGCTGGCGCTTGTGTATGGTCAGGGCCGCTGAGGAGTCAGTGGTCGCTGACTAGGCCTTATGGCGGTTTTCTGCGCTTGCCTATCCGCGGGCGTTGAGGTCCCACACCACTGAGCTGGTCTCTCATTGGTTCTCACTCTCACTTCAAAATTCCACTTGTTTGGCCCTGCTTTGCGTGTCCTTACTTTTCCTTTGAGTGATGTTGTTTTCATCAACTTTCTGTACTAACACTTTCTTACTACTAAAATACTGCAAAGTAGAATTCTCAATCAAAGAATTAGTAGTATCTATGTAACAAAAACTATCGATAAAATTAGCGGACGATATAATGTGACTCTCATGTGCAGAAAAAGATATTTCTTCATAAAGAACTGACATTTTAATGGTACTCTTTTTCACATCAATAATAGTATTCGTAGTAGCCATAAAGGGTCTTCCTAGAAGTATTTCATACTCAACTCCATTTTCAGCACATCTCATATCTCAAGGACAACAAAATCCACAGGAACAGTCAAACCACATATATTCACTAGAACATCTTCAATTATTCCTCTAGAGTGTCTCACAGATATATCCGCTAATTGCGAGCTCACACGCGTTGGTTTCAGTTTACCAAATCCTAATTGTTTAAAAATAGAATAAGACATAAGATTTATTCCAACTCCTAAGTCTTGTTAAGGTTTGTATACCTCAAAATATGCTTTATGCTTAAAGATGTATCAGACTTATTTTCAGTTGCACTTTAATGAGAATAAATATTTTCTATCATTGGTTTGCTTTTTATTATTGTTATATACTGAATTGCAATCAAGTCCATTTATTACAACTGTAGACTGTGTGGTCGATCGATGATCACGGAAGGTAATACAGTCGACTCCTTTGTAATATAAAGTCACATTCTAGACAGACTTGGACAATTTAGTCGGTAAAGATTGCGATATCATTTGATGCGAGAGATGACCTTAGCCAACATAATGATGTCGGTATGTATAAGTGGATGCACATTCTTTGCGTATAAATATTGAGAGGTTTCACAGTAAGATAAGTTCTAACGTGCTGATACTTAGAACGAGGTGACATTAGTATAAGCGGTTGATTAAATGTTGCTTTGATTCACCTACGCTTGCGAGTTTTTCGTAACTCTAAATAGTGATGTCTTGGGTGGTAGAGATTGGCTTAGCCAAAAGTACTTGACTGTCAGTCCTGCAGAATCGCGTCTCGGTGACACGAGTTGATTAAATCCGCATGAGGAGTTCAGAAAGGTTTATTACATAAGAAACCAAGCCGATTGGGAATTTATTCCATATGTAAAAATTAAAGGTATGAACCGGATCACTCACGAATAAATATATTAACTAATTGTAAGTTGTCAGCAAACTCAATTAATTAATGGATTTAGAAAATTTTAAACGTTGGAAATAATTAATGACAACAGAGTTATGTCCGTAATTCGAATGAATGAAGATGAGTTCAATATTTGTCCTATAGTGGAGTCAATAAATATTTATAATAGAACTGCACTTTATTACATTTACATGGAGTAATTAAATTAATTAATTTAAGTCTAAATTAATTTAAATTAATTAATTTAAGTCTAAAGGTGGGCCAGACAATAAATTAAATTCAATTGGGCCCAAAGAAGACTTAGAATTTAATTTAATATAATTATGGACTTGTCCAAGCCCATATTAATTTTAAATATTATTCAAATTCGAATTTGAATTATAGTTATAACTGCAAGAGATAAAAGTGGAGATATGGTTCTATTATTTGGTATCTAATTCATTCTCCTTAGAAGCCATATCCTAGCCCACAATGTTTATAAAAGGAGCATAAAGACGGAGTCAATTTCTCTCTCTTAGTAGTTGAAATCGGCGCCCCCCCCCCCTTGAGATTCACTCTCGATTTTTGAAAACTAGGAGTCTTCTCTGCTCCAATTTTCGATCTTCTTTTTCTCCTAAATTAGATTCGTCCACACGATATTCTAGTAAGTAGACTAAGAATAGGAATAGAAGTTCCTAGGGTTGGATTCAGTGGAGATTTAAGAAGGAGATTTGAACGGCATGGATTGCAGTTCGATAGCTAATGATTCAATTCGTTTCTCCACAAGCGGAGGATTTGCGTAGGAGAAGGTATAATATATTTATATTCCACATTTATATTCTCATATGAGTTTTAAGAATTAATTATTCATGTGATTAATTAAACATGTTGTTGGGAATCCCATAAATTTATTTGTTTTGATGATGTTCCTCGAAACTACATGATAAAAGTTGAAACCAAATAATCATTGTCATTTATTAAGGTTTATCCAAGTGTAAAAGAAGCAGATCGTTTTGTTAAAAGAAAATAACGATCTGTCTTATTATAGATATCCTGGACACAATGATTGTTATTATTGCAAGTGTTTATTCCTTATGTAAGACAGCTCGATTAAAAAGAGAGCAGATCGTTTTCCAAGAAATTAACGATCTGCTTCTCGTAATTGCAGCGAGCTGTCATTCCATCTTGCTTGCTTTGGTTTCATTTTCTAGATTATGTTTTAACAGATCACAATTGTAAAAGTAGCCTGAAGTTTCAAGTTTACTTATAACGATCTGATTCTCTAGTTTAGAGCTTGATTTTTCAAACGGTTCAAATAAGCTTGTTACATTCTACCAGTTATGAAGCAGCTCGTCTTGAAAGAAGGAACAACCCGCTGCTTTATTTCACAACAAGATCGTTCTCAAGACATTACAAGAGGATGAAGCAGCACGTTCAAAAGAAGTACAACCAACTATATATTCAGCAACAGATCGTTTATATCCAAAAACGATCTTATCATCTCAACATTCACATAGCAGATCGTTTGATTCTAAAAACGATCTGGTGACTTCAGTTGATGAAGAATGATGGAATCTCAACACAAAAGACAGCGAGCTGCTATGACATCAAAGTCAAGCTGCTCCTCACGGTAACTACGGTGGACTGCCGACATACCTAAATTTGTCATAAGTCAACCACTCTCTGTATTGTCACATCAACAGCATGCTTTCAAGGAATGAACTACAAGAATATCAAAGTTGAAGTACGGTAAATCATTCCCAGTATGGCAATACATTGGGAAATCCCATGAAAGGTGGAAACTACTCGCATTTGGCAGCGCGTGTCTCAACAACTCTGCCATGCATTTAATGCAGCCATTAATGCGTTGAAAAAGAGTACCTTCGTCTCCAACGGATAGTTTCTTCTAAGAGGCTATATATACCACCTTCATCTCCAGAAATGTGTACGAGAATTAAAGCGAACAACTGCCATTACTCTGCTCAAAATACTTCAAGCTTTCAACGTTCAAAGCACTCCTTCAAAATCAAGAATTCTCTTGAGTGTTTTCTGGAAATCTGTTTGTTACAAAACCCAAAGTTAGGATCTAGTTTTGATCCAGTTATATTCCTTGATTGTAGATTTCAATCTTAGGAAGAAGAAGTGTAATCACAAGTATTTATCTAGTTGTGATAAAGCTTGTGTCTCGTACTCAACGAGTAAAAAGAAAGGAGACTTTAGTTGATTTCGATCTAGTTTTGATCGAGCCGTGGACGTAGGGAAGTTTATCCCGAACCACGTTAACTCTTGTGTTCTTTACTTTCTGTTTTACTTCTCCATCTTCTTCTTCATACTCATACATATAAATCTGGGTTGTTAACTACTTCAAGAAAGAAAACGTTTTCATCTTAAAAAGAGCATTAACCACCAAATTCCGCACACAACTTTAATCAAGTATAAATCTGTGTTTGTGTCTCTTGATTATTGTTATTCACATATAAAGTATTATTTGAGTGAGACTTAATTTTCTTAATAAGAAGATTTACCTTACTACTTCAAGCTATCTTAAGTTATTAAGAGTGCTAAAGCCTTATACTTGAACTTTGAACAAGAAAACCTAAAAAGTTTGAATTGGTGTATTCCCCCCCCCCCCCATACACCAATCTAGCTCTTTCGGGACCAACACATGTCGATCCTGCGGTTTTGTGAGCCCTTCATACAGGTTCCATCAGTTGGTATCAGAGTCGGTCAAAGGATTTTAATTTATTATATGAATTGGATTTAATGATTAATTATTTGCTTGTGATCGGCACGCCTTGGCGCTGCGCCCACGAGGGGCGAGCGGCACAACGGCCAGGGCAGGCGCCAGCGCACTCTGGCGTGCCCAGGCAGGCGCTGGCCCTCGGCAGTCCTCGGGCTGCTCGGCAGCCTCGACTACGATCGACATAGGCCCAGGGCAAGCCTGTCCCAAATCCGGAATTCGAATTTCTAATTTTTTTGGATTCTAGTCCTAGTTTAAATTTGAAATTTGAATTGGAGATCATCTACAAGAGAAGAAGATGGAGGATTTAATTTAAATTCCTTAGTTATCGGAATTAGTTAGTTATATCCTATTTTTGGATAATTGATGTAATTATTTGCCTTATTATGTGCTTAATTATTTTAATTTGGCTTTTATTTGCTCTTTAATATGTAGAACTTGTCTAAATTGATATGTCAATTTATTGGAGATCTTATCTGGATTTTATACATGTCATAATGTGTGATTATCCATGTTAAAAACCTTTTTCAAAATTGAAAATAACTGAGTGATAATTGTAATTTCATTTTATTAATTTAATTTGCTAAGATTACATAGGGTCTCATGATCTGGATTTTATACATGTCATAATGTGTGATTATCCATGTTAAAAATCTTTTTCAAAACTGAAAATAACTGAGTGATAATTGTAATTGCATTTTATTAATTTAATTTGCTAAGATTACATATGGTCTCCATGAGACGGTCTTTTCATGAAGTAACTTGTTTTGATTCCATGCGGGATCACATTTTACCAGTTCACATGATAAGACTACTTTATAGATGGCTGTAAGAATTTAATTGATGGCAATATGACTCCTCCGCTGTGGGCTTATTAAAGTCGATTAATTTCTTTGGTGTTAGGCTCATGGTAATAGCTTAGGTGTAATTTGACAGTTATTGCAACACTGCGCGACCTCTGACTGTTGAGTTGTGTTGGATCGGGAGTGCCTATCAGAATTGATGGACTGGCCTCACACACCAACACTTTCTTTCCCAGCCTGCTTTGTCCGCACTGACAGGCTTACCCAGGACACTTCTCAATAGGTCACCCATCATAGTATTGCTCCAAACCAAGCACGCTTAACCTTAGAGTTTCTACTAAGGGGTCACCTGAAAAGATGATGCACCATGTTGGTATGAGTAGTACTAATCAATTCTTTTAACCTCTCGTCAACAATGGTAGTGCAGACCCTTTTCAATTGAGGCAGGCCGCACTCCCATAAGCTGTCTCGGGTACGATACATGGAGGACCCACCCTCCAGGAGGTGCTGGAGTCCACTTCCCTACAAGTTGCATGACCAAGTAAAAATGTTTTGAAATTGATTGTGTAATCGATCACACTATGTGGTTTGCATGATTGATTTTAAACAGTTTGTTCAAAAGCATGTTTTCTTTAAAGGTTTTGATTATTTGCGCTTTGTTGGGAACCCCATAACATCTCTAAGTTTTGATGATGGTTTTTCAAAACACACTTGATATTATACATGTTCTGTACCTTCTATTTGGTTTCAGCATAACAGATAGTCGAAACTGGTTCAAACAGAACGATAGAAGATGTCTTGAACAGATGCTAAAACCAGCAAGTCTCAAGCAGAAGGCTGGAACAGAAAGCTGGAGCAGAAGACTAAGATTAGAGACATAACGCTAAAACCAGCAAGTCTCAAGCAGAAGGCTGGAACAGAAAGCTAAGTCTCAAGACAGAAAGCTCAACCAGCAAGTCTCAA
>JAPKLX010001617.1:0-19304 GCA_026898415.1 Leonotis leonurus | reverse complement strand
CGTTTTCCCCGACTTCGCTATCCTTAGCGAAGGGCGGTCGTGACACTCATATGTAGTCGCAATTGGTTACATGGTTTTCAAGTTGGTGAAGATCTAGGTAATCATCATTAATATCTTAATAGCTTACTTTTATTATCTATACTATATAATTTTTGTATCTTCTTAAAATGTAATATAGATGAGAAAGGTGTGGAAGTAATCAAAGTATCAAAGGAATCTTCAAATGTGGTTGATGTTTGATGAACTCATGGAACGAATGATCTTCAAAGAACAAATTGTTTGTTTGGAGATTGTTATCTACTTTTGATTATGATCATGATGTTTATATTTTGTATATTTTTGATGAACTCATGGACGAATAATTTTTATATATCTAATTATGTTTCTTTTGGAATTATTATGTATTATATATTACGGTTATATGATATTTATATTCTTCTGACTTTAACTTTTTCAATTTTTTATTTAAAATGTTATTACTATTTAAAGATTTTAATTGCAAAATTTCATCGTGTTTTTCTTTTATTTCGAATAAACTGAAATTAGTATTACGGAAGGTCCGCCCAAGGTAAAGCCCACCCGCTCGAGGTTGGGTTGGGCTTCATATTTTGAATCCCGAAAATATTTGGGCTGACTTTAAATTTACAGAAAGCCCGCTGGGCTGGGCCGGGCTGGCCTAGCCCGCTACTTTTGTCAGCTCTAGATGTAATCCATTGAAATTCTATTATTTTACATTATAATTTACAAAAAAATATTTATAAAAAATATTCACTTTCAAATGAAAAATACTATTCAATAAAAAACATATAAAAAATATTAATGATGGAGCAAACATAAAATGAGCCATGTGCAAATTTAAAAATAAAAATATTTATAAATAAAAAAACTACTTGTTATCAACGATATTCGAACCCAAGCCAAGTGAGCGTAAGAAAAAGCATATAACCATCAACGTTATAATTCACGGATAAAAATATTTTACTCCCTCCATCTCACTAAAATGGTCATAAAGGATCTTGCATTAAGATTAAGTAAGTAAAGTATTATGTGTTAAAAACGTAAGAGTTGATATTTAAGAAGTAAGATTTTTTCTTTTTTAGGAAAGTAACAACTTTTAATGAGACGGTCAAATAAGAAAAATGTGACCACTTTTAAAGGGATGAAGTGAATAGTCTAATATATATACACATATATATGAACCTAAATGTTTTTTGGGGTGTGCGGTCGCCCACCTCACACCCTCTAAAAACCGTCCCTAAAAAGTATCTAAAAGTTCAAAAATACCTCACCTATTTTATATTTTCATCGTTGGACACTTAACTACCATTAAATTTGGTGCAATAAGCGTGCGTGTTGTTCAACCTAACACGTGCACTCTAGGTTCTCGCAAAAGTACGAGATCTATTGTATACGGTCTAAGTTGGCCCATGTCGAATCTCAAGAAAAGTTTAACAGGACGATTTTAATTATAAGTGCTACTAAACAGAAATTGAAAATCCTAAACACTCTAATCCATATAATTGCAAACAATCAAACAGATAAAATAAACAAACATAAATAAATAAAAGATATGATTCAAGATTTAAGGGTCTAAGGTTTAGAAGATCTACAATTGATTAAATCATACTCCAATTAATCATGCTTTTAAAATTGGATTACATTAATATTAAATTACATGGCCGCGTCACGGAGGACTCGAACCCGCGACCTATTGCCTTAGTCCACTCATTAAGGTGTTCTTAAGAGTTCTCTAATTAATCACCTTCGTATTCATAATGAAACAACAATCATAATTTTCATATTAGACTACTCAATTCAGAATTCCTCAATTAATAAACACATTCATAACAAACAAACGATTTTCTAGAGTTGCTTAATCACTACCTCTCGTATTCGTAGTTAAGCCGCAATCCTAACTCCCATATTCAAATCACAAGATCAACATACGAATTGCAATCCTTACGTTTCCAATTCAGAATTGGTGTTGATTAAACTCTAGATCCAATATTAGAATTATCTATCGACTTCAACCAACATTTAGGAAATTAAAACGGTGATCAAGCATTTCAATTGAATAAGAAACAAATTAATCAACAAGCATGAATCAAACAAACAATCAATAATCAATTAATAGAAATTCTAAAACCCTAGTGGAAAATTAACTACTCATTCATTCAATGATCATGTTAGGGTTTGAATAACTCAAAACATGTTTTATGCTTAGACGATGTATCAAACTTGTTTTCAGTTTCACTTTAATGAGAATAAATGTTTCTATCATTGGTTTGTTATTTATTATTATTATATATTGAATTGCAAACAAGTTCATTTATTACAATTGTAGACTGTGTGGTGGATCGATGATCACAGAAGGTAACATAGTAGGCTCCTTTGTAATATAAAGTCACAGTCTAGACAGACTTGGACAGTCTAGTCGGTAAAGACTGCGATATCATTTGATGCGAGAGCTGACCTTAGCCCGCAGAATGATATCAGTATATATAAGTTGATACACATGCTTTGCGTATACATATTGATAGGTTTCACAGTGAGATAAGTTCTATGTGCTGATACTAAGAACGAGGTCTCGGAAATTAATTCATTTTTTAACCTGTGATGATGACATTAGTATAAGCGGTTGATTATATGCTGTTGCGATTCATCTACGATTGCAGGTTTTTCGTAACCCTAAACAGTGATGTCTTGGACGGTAGTGATTGGCTTAGCTAGAACTGCTCGATTGTCAGTCGTGCAGAATCGCGTCTGGATTAACACGAGTTGATTAAATCTGCGAGAGACATTCAGAAAGGTTTATTGCATAAGAAACCCGACCGGTTGCAATTTATTCCGTGTGTAATAATTAAGGTCTAAACCAGATTACTCACGAATAAATATATTAATTAATTGTGAGTTGTCAGATAACTCAATTAATTAATGGATTTAGTGAATCTTAAACGCATGAAATAATTAATGACAAGAGGGTTACATCCGTAATTCGAATGGATCGAGATGAGTTCAATATTTATCCTATAGTGGAGTCGATAAATATTTATAATGTAATTACACTTTATTGCATTTCCATAGAGTAATTAATTGGAGGTTAATTAATTTTAAGTCTAAATTGGACCAAACAATTAATTAAATTTAATTGGGCCCAAATGTGACTTGGAAATTAATTTAATTAAATTATAAATTTGACCGAATCCAAATTAATTTTAAATAATTCCAAATTTTGAATTATAGATGAAACTGCAGGAGATTAAAGTGGGATATTATGGTTCTATTATTTGAGATCTTATCCATTCTCCTCAGAAGCCGTAGCCTAGCCCATAATATCTATAAAAGGAGTACAAAGAAGGAGTTGATCTCTCTCTGTATCACACCTAAATCGGTGCCCCATAGTGAGAATTAATCTCTCTATTTTTTCGAAAATTCTAAGAGCATTCAAAGCTCTAATTTTCGTTCTTCTTTTCTCTTAAATTATTAAATAGATTCGCCGACACGATATTCTAGTATATAGGTTGAGAATAGATTAGAAGTTTACAAGGTCAGATCGTGGGAGATCAAGAGAAGAATTCGAACGGTGTGGACTATTGTTCGATAGCTAACGATTCAAATCGTTTCTCCACAAACGAAGGAGTAGAAAAGGAGAATGTATAAATTTATTAATTCCGCATTTATAATCTCCTATGTGGTATTATTTGTATAAAAACTAGTGTGTAACCCGTCGAAAATCGACGAAAAATTACTTTATGTTGTATTATATATGTGGTTAATATAATAACAATAACATTTCATTTCAAATTGAGATATAAAAAATAAGGGAAAATGATTTTAAAATACACGAATTTTTGCCGTTTTATTAATTCTAACACGAACTTTAAAAAATTATTGACACAAACTTTGTAACTTACTCAATTTATGACATATAGTTGACTTTAAGTGAAATCGAAGCTGACATGGTATATTTTAACCTACGTGGGCGAGACACAGTTCCACGTCAAATAAAATATGCCATGAATTGTCAATATTTTTGTAAAGTTCGTGTTAGAATTAATAATACGGTAAAAATTCGTGTATTTTAACATCATTTTCCCTATTATTTAAGAAAAAATATTATTGTGTCCTCTTTAAAACGTAAAACGACGTTGTATTGTGTCCTACGTGGGCGAGACACAGCTCCACGTCAATGAATTATAATATCCCAACATGTTTTTATTTTTATTAGAGTAACCTTAATTCTCATTATATATATATATATATATAATGATCCGGATTACTTCTTATTTTATATTCAAAAAATCACTTTTTATATGAACTACATCCTATATATATATATATATATATAAATGTATGATTTGATGAAAACCAAGTCTTATATAAGAACTAAAATTTATGCATATTACGCATTATATTGATGCATTACACGTATTATACAATTTCATAACATTATGATGATTTTTTTATTCATTAACAAATGCATTATAATTTCAATGTATTTTATGCATTATAATTCATTGACGTGGAGCTGTGTCTCACCCATGTAGGACACAATATGATGTCGTTTTATGTTTTAAAGAGGACACAATAATAATTTTTCTTAAATAATAGGGAAAATGATGTTAAAATACACGAACTTTTGTCGTATTATTAATTCTAACACGAACTTTAAAAAATTATTGACAATACATGGCCTATTTTATTTGACGTGGAGCTGTGTCTCCCCTACGTAGGATAAAATATGTCATGTCAGCTTCGATTTCACTTAAAGTCAACTATATGTCATAAATTGAGTAAGTTACAAAGTTTGTGTATTGTCAATAATTTTTAAAGTTCGTGTTAGAATTAATAAAATGGCAAAAGTTCATATACTTTAAAATCATTTTCCCAAAAAATAATGTTAAACTTATAAAGAAATATTCATAAAATAAAAATTTACATAATTTTTTTACTTTAGTTACATGTAAGATATATATATATATATATATATATATATATATATATATATTAGATTACATATTGTAGACAATAAAATATGTTTTAAACATAAAATTATGATAATGAAATTTATATTCATTTTACGATCTTTCAAAAATTTCATCATACACTACATTAGTCGTTGAGTCCTGCTTGTGTTCACCATCATCACAGATTAAGACTTTTAGCCCTTTTTTGTTAGTAACTCTTGAAATAGCAGCATACAGTTGACCATAACTAAATACAGGTCTCGATAAATATAGTCCTACATGCGAAAGAGATTGTCCCTAACTCTTGTTTATGGTCATAGAAAAGCAAATCGTGACGAAAAACTGCCTTCTTTGGAATCTAACGGGAAATTTAGTGAAATATGAGGGACTCATTATCATCATTGCAATTAGAAACTTATGTCAAGTCATTCTCTGTGATATCAATTAGGCTTCAATTATCCGCTTCTCAAGTTTAGTAACTATCATCCTAGTGTCATTGCAAAGCTCATTGGATGGATCGATATTTCTCAAAAGCATGATGATGCATCCCTCCTTCAATTTAATTTCGTGACTCGCTAAACCCGAACACTTGATTGTGTTCAGAAATTCAACTGAAAATATTTCATCATCAAGATCAACTTTTCCATCAACTTTGCAAATATTGTTTAATGACATGACATGACATTAATTGTATCAACAACCTCATTCGTGGGTGTCAAGATATAATCATTAATGACATGACATAATCATTAATTGTATCAACAACCTCATTCATGGGTGTCAAGATAGCTCTGTCTTTAAAAATATCTGGATCAAACGCAATGTGCCTTATAGAGTGATATGTGTTTTACACTATGGCTGCAATAGGATTATGTGTACCTCTAATAAGAAATTCATCTGATATTTTCACCTCCGCTTCTCCATCTCCAAGATGGTCACCTGCATTTCCATCTCCCACACTAAGTATTCATTCAGCAAACTCTCTTATCTCTTGAGCATCGGATCTAGGCGCATCAGCTTAATGTAAAAATAATTGATAAACTATCAGATTAGTAAAAAAAATATTTATAAGAAAATGATCAATTATAATAACTTGCAAATATAATGATATGCTTAGAATGATTACCTGTAATCTCATGTTTTTAGTTAAACTGAGAACTTCACAATATTTCCTAAGTTGTGATGAGCTTATTGTGACATGCATAATATCATGTCGGCTGCCCTTAGGGACCACCGGCAGGATTTGTCTGAAGTCCCCCCTAAAACAACAACTAAACCACCAAACGGTTTATCAGAATAACTTCCATCTGGCAATCATATAACATCCCTTATGCTCTTATCAAGTGCTTCAAAGCAGTATTTGTGTGTCATTGGTGCCGCATCCCAAATAATAAGCTTGGTACGCTTGAGAAGTTCAGTCAAAGCGCTACCAGGCTTGCTCTTATGGCACGTAGAGTTCTCGTCGCAATCTATTGGTATACCGAACCTAGAATGAGCAGTCATTCCCCTTGGGAGTAATTGAGAAGCAATTCTACTTGAGGTTACAGAAAGTACAATTTCCCCTCTACCACGTATGGCCGAACACAAGGTCTTCCAAATATATGTCATTCTCGTACCACCGTAACCATATAGAAAGAAAAGACCACATTTTCCACTATCAACTGCAGTCATTATCTTCTCATAGACTTGCATTTGCTCACAAGTTAAAGAGGTATATAGTTTATCGTATGTTGAGTTCATCTCTTCTATGTTGTAAGACATTTCTTCTAAAATAAGAAAATTTCCCACATCAGATGTCGCATCTTCATTTGGAACTAACATGCTAGGAAAGTTAATTAGACTGGTGGAATTAGTCCAAAGTAACTTCTCTATTTCAATCAAAGTTAGATTTTGTATTTGATCATTTGTTAGCTGAAGATCTGTAAAAAAAGAGTCGCAATAATTTCAAAAAAAATTAAAATATTTTAAAATAAATAATAAAAAGAGTAATTTTAAATTATATATTTCACATATAATAAAATAAAATCACCTGATTTCCCAATAGTCTTCTGCTTCATGTAAATGATGTCGTCTGATAATAATTTTCAAGTTTTTTTCCGCACTTCATCAGGCATTCACATACTAATTGAAATGAGCAACGTCGTGAAATGACAACGTATGTAATCCCATGTTCCCCAAGAACTTGCTTCAATGATTCCATAAATTGATACGAATGATTATCACAATAATTATATTTAAAATTGAACCAAATCACAAATTACTCAATATAAAAATCATATAGAGTTTTAACAATAAAAAGTAGTGTAATAATCTAAGAATAAATAAAGAAACATGAGAACAATAAAGTATTGAATTAAACAGAAAACAATTATGTAAATCTCAATCTACTTCTTGAAGCTCTTAGTTGATGATAATTGAATGTCACCAACATCTGAATCAACATGGGCCAAATCGTTATCACGATAACGTTTCTGAGAAGTGATTTGAATAATGTCCGAATTGGAATATATTTCCTCATTCATTGAATTACGATACTGCAATTATGAATTCAAGCATTAGCATTATTAAAATAAATAATAATAGACATAATAATTAAAAAATTCGTTGAAAAATTAATATGATTTTAACTTACCTCGTCCCCACAATCTTTTTGAACGATATTGGTAGCTTTATTGTATTTAGAGATAACTTCCTGAATTTTTGTAAATTGAATAAAGATTTTTATTATCGACAAATAAAACATATATTTTTTGTTGCACTTACTATTTTTATAATTTAAATGATACATAAACATATAAACTTACATCAACACGTGAGATCGAAGAAAATTGGGCCATCAAATTGGTGTCTTTTGTAACACTTTTGATCGTATATACACGCTCTTCAAATTTCATATCAACCTCAACCTTGAACAGACATTCTCTATTCAATATGGTGCAAAATAAGTCGGGTGTTCCATTCCTATCACCGGTCTACACATAAATTTATAAAATAATATAGATATTTAGAATTTTGTAAAAAATAATAATAATTATATGAATGTTCATATTTGTTAATTGTAAGCAATTATAAAATATGACCTGCTCTTCCATTTCTTTCATGACTTGGTTAGCATATTGTTTCAAAAAATAAAGTGCGCAATCTTAAAAAACTGTGAAATATGTTAGCTCACTTTCATCTTCAACAGCAACTCGCATCAAATATCTAATGAAAAACAAAAGAAAATAAAACAATATCAAATATTTTGAAATGATAATTATATAATATTATTATGATTTAATTGTAAACCTTATAGTAAGAAAAAGTACAAACCTTATAGAGAAAGATGTCATAGGTCCTTTGCACTTTTTACAATAATCTCCAATTTTGCTTCCTTTAGGGACACCTTTATAGCAATTATCATTGCCGCATGCTTCATAAAACCAAGATTCTTTGGGATGTAAGTCCTTTATCGTCCACTTGCAAGTGTAGATCCCAAACTATAATATTTTAATGATTAATAGTTATATAAATAATTATAATATGGTATTAAAAATATATTTAATTAACCTGTATAATATTAATATTTTTACCTCATTTGAGTTTATTATCTCCTTAATGGTTCTTACTGAAGTAGCATTCAACCACTGTTCGCTTTTCAGTTCCCGACTTCTGCTCGAAATGTCAGTCACATAATGACTATTGGAAGCTCCACTAATAGTACGCCTATGCAATATAATGTGATCATTATTTACTAAAACGTGTGAAAATTATTTAATTGAATAATATGAATTTTACATGCAAAAATGTGTAATTTACTTACCTTAAAATAATCTTTAAATTCTTCCATTTCAGGATTGATGAAGAATTTAGTGGCATTTTTCATCGAAGAAACTTTTGTTACTCCTAAAAAAAATATTAGTCATAAAGTAATAAAATTATATGATTATCAATACAAAAATATTGAAATGTAGAGTCATAGAAAATTGAAGAGCCACTATTACGGGATCTTTATCTTCGATCGACTTTTGATCCACGAATTGTTTAAGTTGATCAGCAAATGCACCCCACAGTACACAAATTACGGTATATCCATTGTGTTAAACATAATATGTCAATTATAAATAAATAAATAAGTATATTGAATAATTGAAAAACATATTTTACGTCAAACAATGCAACGTCACACTTGGTTGCCTTGCCGTATTTAAAATCCACCTCTTGTATTTTGATGTCTTTTGTTCTTACCTCTCCAATAACATATGTAGTACAAATGAAAATTAAATATGATTATATAGTAATTATGGTATAATTAAGTTGTTGAATTCAAATATTGTTTTCAATAAATAACAAATTATACTTACCCAATACAAATTGAGAATCATGCGATGAAATATCCTTAAATGGTGTGAATGAAAATCCATTTTTGTTAATATCAGCACTTCCGACATCTCCAGAAACCTTGGTAGCAAGACCAAATTTGAAGTATTTGAAAAAATTTATCTCACATATTTCTCCCTCTTTAAGTAGAGGCAAAAACTTTTTCTGCAAACACATAAAGATAGATATATGTATTTTATGTCCCTGCATAGAATTAAATATTATGATAAGTTACATGTATAAATATTTAATTTAAATAAGAATAATATAACTAATAAATATGGTTTAAATAATTACGCATTCATCCATCATAATCATTTCAATTCCTTCTCATCCAGTTAAGTCCTTCTGAAGTCATTATTTCAATATTGTCGCAATCACCATTTGATTCATTGTTTTCCCGGTGATTTGATTTGATTTGATTTGTTTTTCTACATTAAAAATAAAAATAAAAAATCATCTATTAAAATAGTCGGGATAGAGAAAAATAAATTCCAAAATATATTAGCCATCAAATAAATAATATTATATAGTAGTAGTACTTTGTTGTGAATACAAAAATTGAAGAATATTCGTCTCTAACAACAAATATTTACATAATCAAATTAGTGACGCAAAAATATATTAGCCATCAAATAAATAAACATGTGTGTGACGTGTTTGGATAATAATTAATGCAGCCTACAACAAATAATAATTTCAAATTTTTGCATTAACTAAAGCTAGTATAAACAATTTACATAATCAAATTAGTGAAAATGCATGTGTGTAACGTGTTTGACATGCATGTGTTTTCCACTAACAACCAAATGGTGTCCTAACAAATAATTCATACTTGGTAATTAATCAATAGACATTTAGTTACAATTATTAAATAAACACAAAGTCCACAACCGACAATACACAAAATCAATACTCACTATGAGACTTGTGAGGATGTGTGAAAAATCCACCGACCAATACACCGCAAAATATAGGTACGCCAAATAAAATATCAGTCCAATTTATAGTTGAAAACATTCAATTATTTAATGTATATATGTATATATATACACACATAATTTTAGGAAGATGTAGTCAAATAATTTTCAATCAATATGACAAAAAGCACTGTCTAAAATTGATATTAGTCCTTAATGCATGAGGTTGGAAGATTTATTGCTCATTATAATTTATTGCTTATCATATACAATTGGATACAGAAAATTGAATTGAACGTAAATTAAATATATTTATACTATTAACTTTTCAATATATGGTACAGGTAAATCTCGAGAACAGAAAAGTGTGTTTCATATTTACATTAATTATCTTATACAATTATTATATATAATTTTTTTCTATAATTAATTCACAGGATTAATGACAGATCTCAAATTCAGTTGATTAAGGATTTAATTTCTATAATTAATCCATAGCATTAATGACCATATCAATTAATTTTCCAATTTATGATACACGAAAGTTTATGATAATTAAGTCACGTTTTCCATGGTAATCACATTTATTTTATGGAATTATTAATTTAAATATTACATTTAAATTAAATTTATATCCAAAGAATTATGGTTTTACCACGTCAGTCTTGAATTAAGGAGATGGCTACAATATGTAGTCTTTTAATATATTATATAGATTCATTATTTGTATGATTAATTAAACCTGTGGATCCTGCGTATTTATGAGCCCCTCATACGGGTCCGTTCTATCATATAAAAGATAAAAAAGAAAATTACTAAGATAAATTCTGGATTGAGTGGCTAATCTCCACCCTGAATCAGTTGTTCCGAAGGCGAAAATACAATAGAAAGCGAGTAAAAAGTCTTGTAAGATTTTATAGAAGTAAAAATAGATAAAATGTGTTAAGTCTACGCCCAAAACTGGGGTTTAAATAAAAAAATACGCGTTCGGAAATCATGCCCAGTGATCGCTTGGGATGACATACTTCCTGGCCAGCGGCATAGTCCGAGCGACAGCTAGAATGGACATACTGCCTGATTAGCTCACGCCCCCCACTTTTTGCCTGCTCGCGCGTTTCTTCTCCCTTGCTCTCGCCCCCCCCCCCCCCCCCCCCCCCATGTTCTCGTACGACTTCCTTAGTCTCATTGCCTCATGCTTTTACTCATTTTATGGCATCATACCAACCAACAACATAGACACACAACCACGACATAAAATGAAAAAAAGAACTAAGAATCAACTAAAAACTAATGCAACTCGATTCGACACAAAGACTAAATAATGACTAAAAATATACTAAACAACTCCCTTACACTTAATCGTTTGTTTGTCCTCAAACAAAATCTAATCACAGAATAAACTCGAGTTAATTCATTTATCAATATGCAAGCATCAACAACCTTAATACATTCAATTCAAGAACTTAAATCAAATTCAATTCTCAATCATACTAAGTCATTCAATCACAACCGTAATGTTGCCCGCTAACTTAGCCATTCAACAAGAACTCAATCATGATATACACACATCTCACCCCTCCCTAGCATTCAACAAGTCTATTCCCTACTGAAATCTTAAGAAAACGAGGAAGAATATTTTAATGGCATTGGTCATTTGGGATAAACATAGAGTGGCCCAGTGTGGTTCTCATACTCATTATCTAAGATAAGAGGAGTAGAACCCACGAATTTGACTCGTCGACTTAATTACACTCTTCTAGCGTGTTTTATTATTCATTTTTTTGGAGAATTAAATTCTCATTATTTTTTATTTATAGACAATAGAGGGATTTAAACAAGTAAATGACTAGGGAATACCAATCATAATCTGAATCATGATTGATCACAAGTTAACTAGCTAAGCAACATGTCTCACTAAACAGAAATAATCAAACATAATCAATCATTGAAATCAACATAAGCTCTACAATCATTCTATCACTTACCGAGGCTTAAACATATTAATAACGACAATTCTCAAGTTATTCATAATCAGATAAACATGAAAACAAAACAACTAATTTAGCATGGAGTAATATACGACATAACAAGACACAAAAGAAATCACATGCAAGATAAAAACATAAAAGACACGAAACCAAGAAAGTCTAATAACCCCCCCCCTCCCCCCCACACACACACACTTAAATCATGCAACATCCTTATTGTATGAAAAAGGAAAGAAGGACTAGAAGACTTCCCTGAAGACGACAAGAGCCGGCAACGAGCTTGAAAGTTGAATGACTCCCGAAATCGAATACTTGCACAAACAAAAACAACAAAACCCAAGCATAACACCTACTAAAAGAAAGACAATAAAGAAAATACGAAATAAGAAACAATAATTGTAACGTCCAGGGTAGAAGAACAGAGTGATCGCCGGTGTAGAGACACGGACAATGAGCGGCTCAATTTCAAAGGATTACATGAATGAATCGGAACACACCGGAATAAGAGGGATTCCGAGAGTATGCAGGTATGAGACTGCATATTCGACGAGAGCTTAAAGGATTTGATATTGGCTACTCATACCATCAAGATGCAACTTTTTTTCTGGTGGCCCTACCATGAAATCTCTAAAGTTAAGAGTGCTTGACTTGAGGTAGAACTGAGATGGGTGACCTTTTGGGAAGTTTCCCAGGCGAATCTCAAGGATACTCCCTCCATCCACGAAACTTCTTCTCATTTTTCCATTTTCGTCCGTCCATAAAACTTCTTCCCACTTTAAACTTTCCATTTATAGTAAGTGGACCCACCACACTCACTACACACAACTCAATTTAAAATAATACATAAAGTGGGACTCAAATTCCACTAACTAAACACAACACAATTTAAAATAATATATCAAGTGAGACTCAAATCCACTCACTACATATCATCATTAAAGTTTAAAGAACTAAATTAAAACTCGTACCGGGTCAAAGAGGAAAGATGTTTAGTGGACCGAGGGAGTTTTTTTTTTTTTTATCAAAACATGTTGTATTTTTTGTGGTAATTTGTATTTATTTAAATTTTGTATTAAATTTAACATGTTATGTTCTGTATAATTTGCAACATATAATTCAATTTTGATAGGAACTCAAATATGGTCGTAGAAAATAAAAACTCGTTCAGGTTTGCCACAATCTAGCCAATGTTTATTTTGTTTTTAGTGTGTTTTTAGTCTTTGTGTCGTTAAGTCTAGTCATTAGTTTGTGTTTTTTTTGTGTCTTTTTAGTTCATATTACGCCAGTTTCTTTTGTTTTCATGATTCGGTGTAGGATGGTGAGATGAAAGATGGTTGGAGTTGAGAAGGTACTAATTATGTCGTGAGTGCAAAGCCGAGCAAGACAGAACGAGCCGAAGAGTTCACGGGAGAAGAAAAGACATGAAGAAAGCGAGCCTGGGGGCCAGCTGGCGTTGGGTCCCAGCGCTCGCTCATATGCAGACATTGGATTTTCAGAGGTCGCAGGCCAGCGACTGCTGGGGACTCAGCGGCCATTGGGCCTGCAGAAATTGCGCGATAGAGAGAATGGGCCAGTGGTCGCTCGCTACGTATAATGAGTTGTTATCAAGCGGGCTCTTAAGGATAAAAATGAATCATTTTGCAATCTATCACTACTAAGACTCTTAGAAACTCTCAAGAAGACCTTTTACTTGTTTTCTTAGATAGTTTTTGTTGATTTTTCTTGGATTGAAGTTGTTCCAACTTGGATTGTGAAGTAATCTAGTAAGTTCATTTTTATGGATCTTTCTATGGTTTTTATTTCTATTTCTATGGTTGGCTAGACATATATTTAGGGCTGGATGATCTCTCCTACAATTTAATGCTTTGATTCAATCGTTCTTGGTTGTAATCTGTGCTTAATTTAGTTTCATGCTTGATCAACATGTATATCTCAAAGATATTGAAATAGATTGATGAATTTTTTTCATATCTTATCTTGATTAAACAACCTTCCTTTGTAATCGGAAACGTCAAGAAAGATTTCGTGTGTAGATTGATATTCTATTAAGTGTAATTTGGATACGTGAGTAAAAATCATCGACTAGCTAACGAGCACGAAAGTGAGTGGCTAGGAAATCTTAGGAGAATTCATTTGAAGCATGAATGTATGATTGAATGTGGTATTAATGTAGATTTAAGATTATCCAAGTCCTAGGTTTTAATCCATCGTTTTCAACTCTATTACTTATTAATTAGATAGTTAGACATTATCTCTCAATCTTATTTAGAGTGTTTAGGAATTTGTTTGTAACATTTCAAGTACTTATGATCAGTAGCCATGTTTAACTTTCTGCGAAATTCGACTAGGGTCAACTTATCGTGTACTATAGACCTCGTCCAATTGTGAGAACTTAGATACACTATTTAGGTTGAACAAATTTTGGTGCCGTTGCCGTGGAGAGCTATAGGCATATTGATTATTAGTACTTGTTGCTTGTTTTTGTTATTGTTATTGTTTGTCTTTTGTTTTTTATGATTCGTGTTGTTGAGTTATTTTGGATTATTGATTTCGGTTTCGTAATTATTGTTTTTTCTTTTTTGTTGTTAGGTGTTTCCACCCTCAATTTGTGTTTGACTTCTCTTTTATGGTGGTAGGTTGTGCATGCACGGTCGTTGAAGTTTGAATAGAAGATTGGCACCCGTGTTAGATAACGCGCATCACAAGTTGGAGTTACAAATCGTCAACCTGGATGGGGAGAACGAAAATGGGTGTTTCGCTCAAATAAGTACGTGGCGTTGTTGAGTCCAGACCCACTGTCCGATAAGGGATCAGTATTGGGCACGAGGAATATTTCCAGCCGATATACTTATTTTACTCAAATATACCTTTAAGTACGTGGCGTTGTTGAGTCCAGACCCACTGTCCGATAAGGGATCAGTATTGGGCACGAGAAATGTTTCCAGCCTATATACTTAAAGGGATGTTTCGTGCTTAATGAACTTTATTACTCACAATTTGGACGAGATCATTGTTAGTAGTGTAATTAAGCATAACCCAAATCGTACTCTCAAGGAAGGCTAAACAGGGCTTCATTTACGTTGAAGAACAGAAAAGCAGTAAAAGAATGAGGGTTTTGGTTTTCTAACTAAGTGATAATTAAGGCAAAAAGGATTAAAGGAATATAAATGCGAACTATCTAGGCAAGAATGAAGAAAACAATTAAATCCTATTTCTAAGAATGAATAATTAAAGAAACGAAATCTAGACATGCCTTAAACTGATTGATTAACATGATTGAAAGGTTTGTATTAATGGTTTGATAATTAATCAGAATTAAGGCGAGGGAATAAGAACACATAAAGGAAAATAAGAAAGCAATAAAGAAAGCAGTAAGGAAAGCAATAAAGAACTCACTGGATTGAAAAGAAATACTGAATTAAAATAAATCTCCGGGTTGAATCACGAACTAATCCACAACTGAAATAAAAGACGAACTGAAAATAAAATCTAGACTAGAATGTTTTCTCTCCTGTCTAAACCCTAGACTAGAACTAAAAATATATGGAAGAAGCTCTGTAGAAGTCACGCGTGGAGGTTTAAATAGGAGAAGGAGAATCCGCCTGGCCAGCGCCCGCTAGGGGGTAGCGTTCGCTACCCCCAAGTTCTGTGAAGAAGGGTAGCGAGCGCTAGGGGGTAGCGCTCGCTACCCCAACGTTCTGGTGCCTTGGAATTCATAGGGGCCAGCGGTCGCTAGGGGGTAGCGACCGCTAGCCCCTAGTTCTGTCCGCGTCAGTGCTGCAGGGGGTAGTGAGCGCTAGGGGGTAGCGCTCGCTACCCCCAAGTTCTGTTTTGAGAAATTCCGTGGGGTAGTGAGTGCTAGGGGGTAGTGACCGCTACCCCCAAGTTCTGTTTAAGAGACCTAGTGATCACTAGGGGGTAGTGATCACTACCCCTACGCGATGTCTTCACTCCTTTTTTACGCCTTTTTGTCTCGTTTCTCTTTTCGAGTCTTGCTACTCCATTTTTGTCGATCATAACCTACAATGCAACATATAAAAGACCAAAGCATCAATCCGAACAACAATAATCAACATTATAAATGTAAAATGCGAGAGAAACGAGACCAAAAACTGATAAAACAATGGGGTTCAGTTAAATTTGGGATATCAGTCAGATCATTCAGAGAGCACACATTCGCAGGATTATGACACTAACTGGAGTGAATCGAGTTCACGAACAGTCATGGTAGCTCGACATATGAAGGACTTGGCCCGACCAGTTATTGAATCCGTGGCATTGCCCATTGTGTTGGGGCAACCAGCTCATAATTATGAGCTGAAGAATATACACTTTAGTCAACTAAATTCCTTCTACGGAATGCCGGCGGAGGATGCATTAAACTTCATCAAGGAGTTCTATGCCATCGTTCAAACCTTCCCTCTAGGAGGTCTGAACGAGGATCAGTTGAAGATGCCCTGGTTTCCTTACACGCTGAAGGATAGATCCAAGACATGGTTTATGTCGTTGGCGCCCAATTCCCTGCAGAACAGGAATCAGGTATCCAAGAAGTTCATGTTTAAGTGGTACCCAAATCAGAAGACTCAGAAGGTGAGGTCACAACTAGTGATTTTCACGCAGATGGAAGGAGAGCCTCTTCACGAGGCTTGGGAAAGATTCAAGGGCCTCCAGATGCAGTGCCCTCATCACAATCTTTCTCCAATGCTGCTCAACCAGTTCTTTTACGAGAGCCTTCACCAGAACTTTCAATACATGGTGGACAATGCAGCCGGAGGGGATATTGGGAATAGGACTACAGAAGAGCTGATGGACATTTTTGAGAATATGGTTGGGAATTCTCAACAGAGGAGCTCGAGAAGCTTGAAGAAGAAAGTTAATGAAGCTACATCAAGCAATGACATGGTGAGGCAATTGGCGGAACTCACAAGGCAAGTTCAAGCTATTCGAACTGCGGATGAGGAACCAATGAGAATTGCAGAGAATGAGACTTGTGGCATATGCGGAGAGTTTGGGCACGGAGCCAATGTGTGTGCTAATGCATTTGAGCCACACAAGGAGTACGAAGAGCAAGTCAATGCTCTTCAAAACTTTCAACCATGACCGAAGTTTAATCCATATTCGAACACGTATAATCTAGGCTACCGATATCATCTGAATTTTTTCGTGGAGACAACAAGCACCGCAAGGGAAATAGATGTCACCTTAGCAAGGGTTCCAACAATTTCCACCACAGCAGCACCAAGGTCCACCCAAATCGTCGGTGGAGGATAATTTGAACAAGTTTATTCAAGCTAGCCACCAAAGACTTGAGACAGTGGAAACATCCATGAAACGAATAGAAACTCAAGTTGCAACTAGTGGGGACAGTTGGAGAGCTTGTTCAGATGAACAAAAAGGACAAGCTTCCAAGTCAGCCAAAGCATGCCCAAGCAGTTTTGGTGTTGAGAAGTGGAAAGGTCATTGATAATAAGGTGCAAATGCTAGATGATGATCCTGATGAGAAGAAAGAAGAGGAGAGCATCCCATTAGCCCAACCTGAAGAGAAGGCGAAAGGAGGTGAGCTACGTAAGACAGATAACCCTTATAAACCTCCTATTCCTTTCCATGGGCGGTTGAGAAATGAGAAGCAAGACCAGCAGTTCTTAGACTTCTACAAGATGCTCTCTAAGGTGAATGTGAACCTTCCACTCCTTGACGTGATCAGATATGTATCAGCTTATGTCAAGTTTTTCAAGGAGTTGGCCTCCAAGAAGCGCCGTTTCGTGAAGGATGAAAAAATTGTGGTGTCGGAAGTGGCAAGTGCAGTCCTGAAGCATCAGCTTCCACCTAAGAAGACTGATCCAAGTAGCTTTATGATTAAAATTCTCTTGGTAATGGTAAGTCTGTTTCTGATATGCTTGATCTAGGAGCCGATATTAATTTGATGCATTATTCCATATTCTTGAGATTAGGATTAGGTAACTTGAAGCCTACTAGAATGTCTTTAAAGTTTGTTGATAGATCAATTAGGTGCCCTAAGGGGATTATAGAGGACATCCTTGTTAGAGTAGGGGATTTGATCGTACCTGTTTATTTTGTCGTTCTTGATGTTGGAGAAGTGCATGAAAAGGGGAATGAGCATACTGTTCTTTTAGGAAGACCTTTCATGACAACTACTAACACACTTATTGATGTTAAAAATGGAAAGTTGCAAATGACTGTGTTAGGTGAAACTATTTCATTGTCTCAAGAAAATTTTCCCTCACCCCATGCAAAGTTTAACTGATAATTGTTCTTTCATCGATGCTATTGATGTCTTGGCCGAGATGCTCTTTTTACAGGAATCTGATGAAGCTGAAGATATGGATGAGAGTACAAACAGTCGAGAGGAGGACCTACTCCTTGACTCCAGTGTGGGGGTGTTGGAAATCCTGAAAGGAGAAGATGTGAAAGAATCAATAAGCATCCGGTTGAGCTTAAGGAGCTACCCAAGCACCTTAAGTATGTATTTTTTGAGGATGGAGAAATGAAGCCAGTAATAATCTTTGTTGAGCTGACAGTGGAGCAAGAAGAAGAGTTGATAGACGAGCTCAAGGCAAACAAGAAAGCATTCGGTTGGAGCCTTGTAGATATCAAGGGGATAAGCCCGTCTATGTGCATGCATAGGATTGTCCTTGAAGAAGGAGCAAAGTCATTCTGTGATGGCCAACGGAGGTTGAACCCCAACTTGATGGAGGTGGTAAAAAAGGAAATCTAAGCTCCATGTTGAAGGATTGATCTACCCATTTGCCGAAAGTGAGTGGGTGAGCCGCATCCACGTTGTACCAAAGAAGGGCGGCATCACGGTGACGACTAATGAAAAAGGGGAGATGGTATCAACTAGGCTAACTACCAGTTGGCATCCGTGTATTGATTATAGGTAGTTGAATGCGGCTACCCGCAAAAACCATTTTCCTTTACCTTTTATTGAACAGATGCTAGATAAGTTAGCAGGGCATGAATTTTATTATTTTCTTGATGGTTTATCTGGTTATTATCAGGTGGCAATAGCTCCGAAGGATCAGGCGAAGACGACCTTCACCAGCCCCTTC
>JAPKLX010000546.1:42360-100983 GCA_026898415.1 Leonotis leonurus | reverse complement strand
TTGTTGGGAACCCTAAAGATTAGTGTTGATGATGGTCTTTCGAAACACACTTAGCTGGTCTGTATGTTAACCTGTTCCTCGTGTAAAAACCAGATCACTATAGTTTAAGTGATTTCTGTTTTGGAACAGATTAGGAGATGACTTATAATGTAAAGGATATGTTCCTATAGAAGTCATTCTCAACTTAGAATAGGATGAAGGTCAAGATTTCTCACTCAAAGGAATCGATCTGCTGTAACAGACAGCGACCAGATCGATGACCAGATCGATGACCAGATCGATGACCAGATCGATGATTACAACGATGAACCAGAGCGATTGAGTCATCAAGCCTTTAGCTGACATCATCCTACACATCATATACACTTGCCACGTCAAGATCAAGGTCCATCCAACAGGGTTTGGAAAGTTGATCTACGATTAAAACATATAAGGAAAGAGACCGTTAACAATCTGATTTCCATAAATCAAAGATTGAGTCAACCTTTCCAATATTGCAAGAACAGATATGATGGAAACCATTGATTGGCAATATACCATCTATCTCACGCCAATCAACAACGGCTAGAATTTAATAAATTCAAAGCCTATATAGTTGAAGACAATAATCTGGAAAATAAGAGAAGAGAATACACGCGAGCTATACTGCAATCAATCTTCAAGTCTTCTGCATTCCAGACTAAGAGCTTCAACACTCTGTGATTCTACATCACACCAACCACCTCGATTCAAGTCTGTCTTGTCGAGAGAAAGGAGATCACCCTGCTAGCTAGTAGTTTTCTAGTGGTAACGTAGAGGTAATCTGTTGTAAAGGGACACGACCCTTCATTCGTGTATAAGTATTAGTCTAGTTGTGATTGGTACTTGTGACTCGTTCTCCACGAGTATAAAGAAGCAGAGTATCCTAGTAGTGGATAATCTGGTCTAGGTTTGACCAGATCGTGGACGTAGGGATTTCCCGAACCACGTTAAACATCGTGTGCTTTACTTTTCTGCATTCTTATTATCTATTGTTTATTATCCTAACCTTCTGCACTATCATATAAGCTGCATTCTCAATCAATCTGTTTAAACAATCTGATTAATTCCTTAAAGTTTTCAAAACAAGAGCAATCATTAATCCACCATTATTCCGCACTCACTCTACACTCAAAAGGTAATAAGATCACTCTTATTATCTGTTAAGTGTTTTCACCTCGAGAGTAACCTGTTTGGACTAAACCAGATACTGATCTGTTTATCGATCTGGTCAGTCATTCCAAGCAATTTCTTATACAGAATAGCTTGAGCTCTCATATAAATTGTCAAGTAAACTGAAAAGTTAGTGTTTGGTGTATTCCCCCCCCCATACACCAAACCTTGCTCTTTCGGGACCAACACCAGTTATTAATCAAGTTCGTTTCCTTTTTTATTATTCTGGCTTTCATTTATTGATTTCATTCGTTTAATTTTTTATGCTTTCGATTTCTTATTTCATTTACGATTCCAAAATTTCTTTTCGCATTCTTGTTGATTTCGAATTTCAAGTTACTTGTTTTCTTTTGAATTCGCATCTCGTTTTCTTAGATATGTATTTTTTTTACTCGTTGCTTTCTATTATATTAAGTTTAATTTGCTTTTCTTATTTATATTCTTCGCCTAGTTATAGAATCTTCAACAAATCCTTTTTATTGCTTTCATGAACTAAGAATCGAATTACCCTGTTAAGTCTTCCTTGAGAATACAACCTGGGTTGACTTATAATTGTTAGATGACCTCGTTTTAAATTGCGAGCGACTCGAAACAATTTTAGTGGAAGCAAATTTTGGCATCGTTGCCGGGGAAGACTTTATGCGATTTAATTCATTGTTCTTTTTCTTTTTATATTTATTTTTATTTTATTTTATTTAGTATGTTCATTTCTTTCTTCTATATTGTGGTACGCGTAACGTTTTTGTTGAGTGTTGTGTATGCAATATCGCCGCAGTGCTAGAAAGCCGTTGACGCCCTTCATCGACAACATAAATCGGAAGCGTGCGATCCTAGCCACCGTAGAAGAAGACATTGAGCACATTGATGAATTTTCGCTATCGCGTTTATTCAAAGAGATGGCCAATGAGAATGCGGACGAGAGACCGCACTATATGGGCGACTTTACTAGGCCCAAGTTCGGCGCTACTGCTACTTCAGCCATTGTTCTCGACACCGCAGTTTGAAACTATGAATTGAAGCCACACCACCAATCACTACTCGCAACATACCATGGAGTCCTAAGTGAAGACGCTTTAACGTTCATTCGAGAATATTGCACGGTGGTGCAAACTTTCCTGCTTCACTCACTGACGGAGGATAAACTCAAGTTGAGTGTTTCCCTTACACATTGAAAGATAGGGCCAAATCTTGGTTCTTATCTCTTGAAGCCAGATCACTCACTACTTGGGCATCGGTTTGCGAGAAGTTCATGTTGAAGTACTATCCGCATCATAAAACTCAAGCGGTACGTACTAAGATAATGAACTTTGCGCAAGCCTACGACGAGCCATTCCATGAGGCGTGGGAGAGATTCCAGGAGCTACTTCAGTAGTGCCCTCACCATCAGATGGCACCGGAGATGCTATGCCAATTCTTTTATGATGGCCTGCTCCAGACTACTCTATTCATGGTGGACAGTTCGGCGGGAGGAAACATTGCAGTCAAGATGGCAGAGAAGATGAATGAGATATTTGAGACCCTAGCTGCGAGTTCGCAGCAGATATCCTCTCGACCGAGACGAATGGAGGCCAGTGTAGTGATTGCGAGTCCCGATCTTAAGAAACAAATGGCGCACATGATGAGGGAGTTACATGAATTGAAGATGAACAGACCCCATCACCATCTATTCAGCAAGTTGCACTTGAGCCATGTGGTATTTGTGGCGACTACGGCCACGTAGTGGAAGAGTGCCAACGAATGGCGGAGATGACTGTCGAAGGCGAGGCAGCAATTTATGCCGCGTAAGGATTTATGCCTCAACAACCCCCTTAGTAGAACACATAGAGAAATCAGCAAAACGCAGGGTGGAGGCCACAATTTCAAGGAGCACAAAATTTTCAAAATCGACGCCCTCAAGCTCCGAATTTCCAGCCTCAGTACCAGCGTCAACCGCAGCCGTACTATCCACCACAAACGCCACAACAATAATTTTTTCCACCGCATCAACAACAGTTCTATTCACCACCGGTGCAGCAACACCCGCATCAACCTTCCCCACCTCAGGGATCATCGATTGAAGACAATCTGGCTGCTTTTATGGAAGAGAACAAGAAGGCTCGAGAGGCCCAAGATGCCACAATTAAGCACCTCGAGACTGCTATGGGACAAATTTTGGGTGCAGTGAATCAGTTGCAGCAAAATCACCAAACGGGCAAAATACCGGGGCAGGGCCATCAACCCCATCAGACTCAAACTGTGACTGTATTGAGGAGCGGAAAAATGGTGGATAATAAAGTGGAGATGCCACCATTCACCATTGACAAGGAGGACGGACCCCCACCTGAAGTTGGGGAAGCCAAGTTTGGCAAGAAATTGCACAAGGCAGCAAATTCGTATGTTCTCCCGATTCTTTATCCCAGCAGGCTAAGGAATGCGAAGCACGACCAGCAGTTCGCAGATTTCTATAAAATGTTGTCCAAGGTAAACATGAATTCACCTCTTTTGGAAGTCATCCAAAATATTCCCGCCTATGTCAAGTTCTTTAAAGAATTAGCGGCAAAGAAAAGAAAATTCGATGACCAAGAGGTAGTGACAGTCTCCGAAGTGGCGAGCTCCATCATGCAGCAACCCTTTCCTCCTAAGCAGCACGACCTAGGTAGCTTTGTTATCAATATCTCTCTAGGAAACACTAAGGAAGTATCGGACATGTCAGATTTGGGAGCCGAAATTAATTTAAATTATTAGAATTAGGTGAACTTAGATCTACTCGCATGTGTTTATAGCTGGCCGATAGATCCGTTAGATATCCTAGATGTGTCATTGAGGATGTTTTAGTACAAGTAGGTGGATTGATTGTTCCCGTTGATTTTGTTATTTTAGAAATAGGAGACGTGCATGAAAACGGTGTAGAGCATACACTCCTTTTAGGAAGACCATTCATGGCCACTACTAATACCTTAATTGATGTTAAAAATGGCACGATTAAAATGTCTGTTCTAGGAGAGGAAGTTTCTTTTTCTGCTCATAGGAGCCGCACCGTACCATCCGCCGATTTGATTGATGATTTGTTGTTTCATTGACACTATTGATACCTTGGCCGAGAGTTCTTTTTTGCAGGATTTTACGAATGAAGAAGTTTTAGTGCAGGAAATTGACGAAAAATCCATCACTCTGGAAAAACTCGAGGAGATGCCGACACCTAGCAAAGTGGAACTCAAGAAGCTCCCCACGCATCTTAAGTACGTGTTCTTGGAAGAGGGAGAAAACAAACCGGTGATCATCTCATCCGAGTTGACAAGGGACCAAGAACACTTACTCCTTCCAGTTCTCAAAAGGCACAAACTCACTTTTGGATGGGGCCTCGCGGACATTCGCGACATTAGTCCTACTACATGCATGCACCGCATCAATCTTGAGGAAGGTTCCGTTCCAAAACGAGATGGCCAACGAAGACTTAATCCAGTCCTCATGGAAGTCGTGCAAAAGGAAATCTTTAAATTGTTGGCGGAAGGTATCATCTATTCCATTGCGGATAGCGAGTGGGTGAGCCTGGTACATGTGGTACCCAAGAAGGGAGGAATCACGGTGGTCCTAAACGACAAGCAAGAGCTTGTTCCTTCTCGACCTGTCACGGGGTCGCGAATGTGCATTGACTACCGAAAATTAAATGCCGCCACCAAAAAGGACCATTTTCCTCTTCCTTTTATTGATAAAATGCTAGATAAATTATCCGGTCATGATTTTTATTATTTTCTTGATGGCCTTTCAGGATATTTTCAAATTGTCATCACACCGGAGGATCAAGCCAAGACGGTACTTTTCAAAGGTGCATGATGTCCATATTTTCAGAGATGATAGGGGACTTTGTTGAGATTTTCATGGACGATTTTTTGGTATTTGGCTCATCTTTTAATGATTGTTTAATTAAAATTGAGAAAGTACTTGAAAGATGTGTTGAAAATGGTTTAACAGTGAATTCGGAAAAGAGTCACTTTATGGTTAAAAGTGGCATTGTTTTAGGTCATATTGTTTCTAGTAAAGGCATTACGGTTGGTAAGGCGAAAATCGAGGTGATTGAAAAATTACCCCCACCAAGAGATGTCAAGGGTGTTAGAAGTTTCTTAGGTCACACAAATTTTTACCGACGTTTCATTAAAAAATTTTCTAAAATTTGTCAACCACTTTGTCATTTACTAGCTCAAGATGTTCCTTTCGATTTTGATGACTCGTGTTTCCATGCTTTTAACTTATTGAAAGAGAAGTTGATTTCTGCCCCTATCGTCATTGGTCCGGATTATTCTTTTTGTTTCGAAATCATGTGTGACGTATCTAATTTTGCAGTTCGAGTTGTTTTAGGTCAACGAGTGGATAATATGCTCCGTGTGATTTACTACGACAGTTTGATACTAAACTCGGCCCAAGTAAATTACACCACCACGGAGAAGGAGATGTTCGCCGTAATAATTGCCTTAGATAAATTTCGGTCTTATATCTTAGGATCTAAGGTAATTGTTCATAGCGACCATGCGGCCTTGAGATACTTATTGACCAAATCACAAGCTAAACCGCGATTAATTAGATGGGTATTAATTTTGCAAGAGTTTGATGTAGAAATAAAGAATTGGAAATGAAGTGAAAATTTTGTGGCCGATCATCTTTCTAGACTTGAGCATTCACATGTTGATACATCTTGTGTTTCTGACAGTTTTTCTTATGAGAGTATTTCTAAAATTATGATCACTCCTTGGTATGACGACATTGTGAATTATCCAGCATGTAATCTGCTTAGACCCGGCCTAACCTCCCAAGAGGAGAAACGATTTCGTTATGTTTGCAAGCAATAATTTTGGTAGGAGCTTTACCTTTTCAAGCAAGGCAAGGATAGTATAATTTGACGGTCGCATGCCGGATTCCGAGTAAGAGCAAGTGCTACGTTTCTGCTACGAATCCCCATGTGGAGGGCATTTCAGAGGACAAAATATGGCTCATGTCTTGCAAAGCGGGCTCTTTTGGCCAACTCTCTTCAAGGACGCTCAAGCATTCTATTTGTCATGTGATCGATGCCAACAAGTTGCAGCCATAGGCCGCCGCAACGAGATGCCTCTTAAAAACATATTGGTAGTCGAAATCTTCGACGTGTGGGGTATTCACTTTATGGGTCCCTTCCCTAAATATTTTGGATATTAGTACATTCTATTAGCAGTCAATTATGTCTCCAAGTGGGTTGAAGCTATCCCCACTAGGACTTGTGAGGCTAATGTTGTTCTCAAGTTTGTGTAGGAAAACATCTTATGTAGATTTGGATTCCCTCGAGCTATCATTAGCGATGGAGGAAAATACTTTTACAACAAGTTGTTCGACAAATTGATGAAGAAGAATGGGATCACACACAAAGTCGTCACCCCATATCACCCAAAAACCTCGGGGCAAGCCGAAACGAGCAATAGGTACGTGAAGGCCATATTGGAGAAAACCGTGAAACCATCCCGGAAAGATTGAGCAATTGTAATACCCCGCATTTTTGAATTCCGACATAAGTAGTGAATTCCTCGGAATTGTCATTATTACGAAACCCTTGGTCTCAAGTATGTATTTAAATTTGATGACGAGTAACAACTCCGTTATTATTTAACCTAAGATATGTTATTAGTTACTATTATTAATCTTCATTGTTACGATACGTACTAATCGTTATGCGATATCATCATACATTAAGACTCATGGTGTAATATTATAATTTGTACAAATGCTCAATTGCTAAAAATAAGAAGTAAAATTAGTAAGTAGGTGTAATATATAGTTACATATATATATAGGAGGAATATACCCTATAAATGAGGCTGCTGGGTGTCGAACCCGCGCCTAGCCAAGGTAAGAGAATATATATATATATGTATACATAATATATACATATAAGTAAGGTGCTCGCGTGAAATCAGAAATTAAGAAAGGGGAACAGCGTGCAAAGCTGTTTAGAGTTCCCATAATCAGCATTTATGTGTATTAAGGGACTAAATAAGTAGCCGCCCTCCTACTAAACCTAGCCACCAGCGACGCTCCAGCTTCGCCCAATCACCATGCCTGCAAGTCCAACGGATTAAGCAACCGCATCAGCTTAATCGAGAATGAAGATTTCAGTCTTCTATATAAAGGGGAAGAACTAAGCTTAAACCCACACCCAAATATCATTTGCACCGAAACGCTGCCAGAATTAAAACTCGAAGAAAGGAACCCGGAGGAGTGCAGTAACAACAGTGGTGTTGCGCGAAAGAGAAGTTAGAGACAGCTTGAGGTAAGAGTTTGAAGCTTTAGCATTTTATGTTCATGCTTCTTAAGACTAGATTTAGGAATGGATTACACATGCAAAACAGCTTTAGAATGAACCTAGCTTGAACTTTGAACTTAAGAACTGATTTCAAACGTAGAAGCTTGGACCATGAATGTAGGAACTGCAGTTGAACTTAGAGAGACATGCTCTTAACGTAAGAAAATCATGCTTCTATGTATTGCTTAAATAATGTGGATGAAATCAGATGAATATGGATGAACAACCTACCCTAACCTATGAGCTGCATAATAAAAGAAGAAGAATATAAGATTTACACCTAACGAATTAGAGTAATAAGAAGTATATGAAATAAGGATTTCCTCCGAACAGCCTCATATTACCTCAGAATGTTAATGAATGGATCTAAGAACAGTTCGGACAAGCTCCGAACAGGTTTTAAACAACACTGGACGACCTCGAACTAACTAAAACCAATCTGAAACCATGGCCATTAATAAGACTCCATTAACTCATAAAAAATTTGAGAAGGGAGGGGATTATTATAATCCTAAAATGTTCTCTAAATAAGTAACGTAGAAAATAATGAAACAAATAAAATAGAAGCGAGAAGGAAAGAGCTAGCTGCTGCGGGAGAGGCAGTGAGAAAAGAATGGCGAGGAGGGACAGCTCGCTGAGGAAAGACAGCGAAGAAAAGGCCGCGAGAGGAGACAGCCCGCTGCCGCAAGGAGATAGAGCAGATCGACTATCTGCTGTTAAGCAGATAGCGATAAACAGATCGGTTCACCAAGAAGGGGCAGCTCGCTGCTGTGAAGTCCAAGCGAGGACTAGCTCGCTGCTGTGCCTCGGCGATGGAACAGATCGTCTAATGATGGAACAGATCGTCTAGTAATGGAGCAGATCGTTTTGGAGAGAGCAGATCATTTGTCAGACGAGAACAGATAGTGAAGATGGGTGAGCATACTATCTGTTGATGAGAACAGATAGTGATGACCAGAAAGCATACTATCTGTTGGTGAAACAGATAGTGATGTTTACTATCTGTTGGTGGAAACAGATAGTGGTATATACTTGGAGGGCAATCAAGCTGCTGAGTTTTAACGGGGGCAGCCCGCTGCTGCAAGGAGCTGAAGCAGATCGACTATCTGCTGTTAAGCAGATAGTGATAAGCAGATCGATCGCAGATCGATTGCTGATAAGCAGATCGACTATCTGCTGTTAAGCAGATAGTGATAAGCAGATCGATCGCAGATCGATTGCTGATAAGCAGATCGACTATCTGCTGTTAAACAGATAGTGATAAGCAGATCGATCGCAGATCGATTGCTGATAAGCAGAACGACTATCTGCTGTTAAGCAGATAGTGATAAGCAGATCGATCGCAGATCGATTGCTGATAAGCAGATAGTGAATTGGAAAAAGGAGATAGTGAGGAGGCAGCTAGCTGCTGCGAGAAGAGAGAAAAAAAAAGAACAAGGGAAGAGAGCAGAGAAAGCGAGGGAGCAAAGGAAAGACAGCTAGCTGCAGGAGGCAGCTAGCTGTGAGAAGAAGAGAGCACAGCGAGAGAAGGGAGGAAAGAGACAGCTCGCTGTCAAGAGACAGCGAGAGGAGAGACAAGAGAGCAGCGAGAGAGGGAGAAAGAAAGAGCAGCGAGAGAGAGGAAAGAGACAGCTCGCTGTCAAGAGACAGCGAGAGAAAGGGATGGAAATTGTCTAAGTATGGATCCAGAGATAGTGAGTTATGGGCCAACTTAAAGGTTACTGGGCTTCACGATTAGATAAATTGGGCCAAGTCTAATTAGATAAATGATGGTCTAAATTTATCCAACGGGTTAAACCAATTTATGTCGTAGATTAAATGAATTACGTAGGTGGATTATGAATAATCCTATTAGATGGAAATTACCTATGTATTTAGACCAAGCCCAAGAAGTAGGATATTTATATAATCTTATTAATTGATTTAATTACGAATCATCCTAAGATGTATATATTAGCTAGGTATTCTAATCTATGAAAGACTTATAGATATTCTGAGTTATGAATCGAGATATTAATTTAGAAATGTCCCTAGTACATTACCCAATAAATATTTATCCTCAAAATACACGATGACTTAGAAATCACCGAATGATTTATCTAGAAATACAGCTCCTAGACTTATGTTCTAGCCGATCTTTAAGGATCGAGACTAAATCCTCTTGATAGCCGAGGATAGTAACTCCTTACCTTTAGAATTTATATGATATGCTCGAGTAGTATATCTCACCAGAGATTTATATGAAAGGTTTCGACGAGAGGTCGGATCCGCATCACGAGAACAAGGCAAACACCAATCAAGACCATTCAAGTAGGCTTTTCTTACCCTATGAAAATATATGTGTGTATGCTTTCAAATGAAATGAGATGTTTTCAAAAGCACTGTCTTGCCATAAATGTTTTTGTTTTATGTATGATGCCTATCTGTTATATGATAATCGAATTCGGGTTCCAGTGGGTTAGCGTCTCCACTCGAACTAGTGTACACAAAGGACCGTGAGTCATCTAGATGTTGACCGGTCAAGTGTCTGTGGGAAGTGGCCACTTCCCCGGCACATAGAACTTCAGATATGGTTGAATGCAAAGAACTAGGACTGCAGTCAATTAGAACTTTCTCGAGAAATGATTTTGTGAACATAGGTGCTTTAGAGACAAAATCCCTATGTTTCACTTGAATGGCTTGACAGTTATATATGTATGTGTGCGATTTCGGCACGTGTCTACTGAGTACAATTTGTACTCAGCCCTGCATGTATTTCTAAACGTGCAGGATAAGAATGAAGAAGGCGTGGGTGCTTGTCGTGCTTTTGTCGGACTCCATAGTAGCTGACTCTTGGGGGTTCTGCGTGTCTTCATACACGTAGGGCTTTATTACGCGATCCTGAAAGTTCCGCTGCTAGACTTTTATGTAGTAGATCTGAGACTAAACTCCATATTCTGTTATGAAATGTAACGAGCTTATGACTCTGACTTCCCGATTTTTACGGGTTTGGTCCTTATTTTATGTTATGAAATGAATGATTACCTTCTTCTCTTGTCAATTATTCATTTCGTTGGTCATGTTCCCGGCTTTACTAGAATTAGTAGAAAGCGGGCGTGACAGAGTGGTATCAGAGCCAGGTTGTGCTCTATACCCAAGAGTCTTTCTTCAAACCTCGAGTCTAGTATCGTTTCACTAGACTAACCCAACGAGTCGACAAAAGCCTAGCACCCCGGCGTATCTCGCCCCTCTAGACGTGGCACGCGCCTTATGATAAAAAGCTTCCAAGTATAGAGGGAGATTTGACTCAAATCTCTCGCTCTAAGCTCGGATCTCTAGAACTTAAGAATCTTTCCTTATGACTAAGGAATTAACGATAAACATAGATCCTTCGAACAAGAAAGGTTCGCAGACTAGAGTGAACCTTCTCGAACACCTCAACGAATCGAATGAACAAGAAGAATCATAGCGATATCTTCTTCGACTTAGCAAAAGCGGTAAGAGTCAATAAGTATTGATTCACCGTCAACCCCAAACTTATGAATAAACCGCGAGTCGGTTAACAAGAACTATAGTATCTAAGAACGATAAGACGCGAAGGAAACGAATCCAAATTCGAAGATGGGAAGCTACGTACCCAAGAACAATAAGACCTAAAAGAAAACGAATTCCAATCCTTGAATGGGATTATGCCCTAAGGGACATTTCTCCCCACTAGCAACCAAAACACCAATAGAACAATTGACTTAAACAACCCATGATGGCTTAAGATGTATGGTTAGAATGCGATATTCCGAGTACTGACTACCTGTATATTTTATTTTTAGTGGCGAGGTTTATCCAGACTGCTAGGAAGAGGATGACGCATAGACCCGATCCTTTACGTGCATACCAGTTCTACGGACCCGACCCGCGAGACACCTTGGGAGAGTTCCTGGGTCATTACTTGTGGAGGTGGGAAGCCGCTAGACTTCACGGAGCATCCGGGATAGATGGAGTGTTACGATTGATTCCACTGTTGCCTGCCAGGTGGCAGGGATGGGCTCGCATGATAGCCGGCGACTTCGTACGACCGATCGGACATAGCCACGATCGTGAGGTGGACACACGAGGATTTATTACCACGATCCTCCATTTTTGGGAGACATACCACAGCCCACCGGAGGGACCGTACATTCGACCCGGTGATTTGATCATAGCAGGGGGCGAGCCGCCGCTTTGGGCACCCCTGATTCAGACATACCTCCCGACAGGAGTGATTCCCGTAGCTCCGACTTATAGTCTACTCTATGGCGAGCCAGTACCGGAGTTCCCGACACCCTGCGACACTGAGATGGAGCCCCTCCACCCAGTAGGGGAGCCTCTTTCACCTCCCATTACACCCCTGACACTGATACCAGAGTACCGAGGGCACCACGATGCTGATACAGGTCCCTTTCACCCCACTACAGGAGTACGACCATTACCTCGCTCCAGTCGACCCCTAGTTGCCGACGACGATTCGGGCACGAGACCGTTTTGGCTCGTTAGGACCCGACCAGCGGATGGTGATGATAGGGGCAAGGCCCCAGTTCTAGAGACATCGAGAGAGGATCGCCGACAGCCCCTACACCCTAGGAGCTCCGAGAGATCGGGCCTCACTTTCACCCCGACTGACGAGGGCCCCTCTCGGAAGAGGGAGACACCCATCGATTGGGACGAGTACGACGCCAAGATCCAGAGACTGTTAGAGAGGGCGAGGGAGCCTCTGAAGATATATGGTGAGACGATAGCAGGGGCACCGGAAGAGGACCCCGAGGAGGATCCCGAGGAGGAGGATCCAGAGGAGGAGGATCCGGACGAGGATCCCGAGGAGGAGGGCCCAGAGGAGGAGGATCCGGACGAGGACCCAGAGGAGGGGGCAGCACCCGAGGGCGACTCTGAGGATGAGGCTTGGGAGCCTGATTGGGATGAGGAGGCCCCAGACGAGGAGGAGTACCTTAGCTGCGTTACCCAGGAGTGGCTAGGTCGATATTTTGTACTCGTCAGTAACGGACCATACATATAGGCCGTACCGTTGATATATATATTTTGTAGTCGGAAACGAAACTCGTTATAGACCGTTCCGTACTAGTAGAGCATATCGGATATTTTGACAGCACGAAAACACAGTAGCTAGTGTTTCGAGGCTGAGTGCTTACTGGGATGTCATCCTAGAGGGGTGAACATCATAACATGTACTTAGAGAGTACGATAGGATTTTGTATTAAGCTAAACCTCGTCGAGGCAATTTATGATATGAATCATGATGACCCTAAGGGTCCATTTTGCTATATGCAATGCCTACTTTTAGTTCCGTAAATTCCATTGCTTCGGAATATCAGATGCTAAGTAAGACTCCATATTATTAAGTATCATACTCAACAACAGCCCCCACTAAGATAAGATACACTTAAATTAACAGAATGCCGCCAAGAGGACGCCCGAGAGGCCGAGGAAGGGGACTTAACCCAAATAATGAGGAGAGAAGACCGGCCGCGGAGCGGGAGGTAACCCCACCCCTCCCACCGCCTGCTAGGAGGATCGAAGAACTCTTCCTCCGACAAAATCCACCCACTTTCAATGGGTTAGGTGACCCCGCCGAAGCGGAGGTATGGGTACGCGCATTGGAGCGCATTTTTAACTTCCTTCGTTGTACGGATCAGGAGCGCATGACGTGCGTTTCCTTCCAATTGACTGGATCAGCTGACTTCTGGTGGGAGGCCAGAAGGAAGACAATGACCCCTGAGCAGCGTGAGAATATGACTTGGGAGGAATTTAAGACGAGAATATACGATAAGTATATTCCTAAGAGCTATAGGAAGAAGAAGGAAATGGAATTTTATAACTTGAAGCAAGGGAGAATGTCGGTCACGGAGTACGACCGGACCTTTTGCGACATGTCTCGGTATGCCCCCGATCAGGTGGATACCGATGAAAGGATGGCTGAAAAGTTCTGTGCCGGACTAAGGCACGAGATCAGGATGGCACTGGCTAGCCACGGGGGCTTATCCTACCCGGAATCACTTAGTCGCGCTCTAGATATCGAGGCGGCTATGCCAGTGGAGAGAGCAGTAGCTACGGCACCACCAGCATTCACCCCAACGCCTTCCCAGAACTACAAGGGGAAGCGAAAATGGGAGGACAATCGGGGCAGCACAGCTCAGAAGAAGCCATGGGAAGGACACAATCGGTCCCACCACCCGGAAAGGTCAAACTTTGTAGCACCAGCCAATAATCACCCGCAGAAATACCCCACTTGCATGAAATGCAAGAAAATGCACCTGGGAGAGTGCCGGGCTGGCAGCGATAGCTGCTTCGCCTGTGGGCAGAAGGGACATATAGCCAGAATCTGTCCCACAAGGCAGCAAGGAGGAGGCTCCAGGCCTAACCAGCCAAACCAGAGGCAATATGTTCGAGCCATGCAGGCTCAGCCTCAGGCTCAGCAGCAGCAACACCAGCTGCCGCCACCTCCACCCCAGTACCCTCAGTACCCATCACAGAGGAAGCCACAGCGAGCCCGGGCTTACGCGATGAACCAGAAGCAGCCGGAAGGAAGTCAGGGAAATCTGACAGGTATGGGAATACTCCTAGACACCCCAGTGATAATTTTATTTGATACAGGAGCTTCTCATTCCTTCATTGCTAAGTCATGCGTAGAAAACCTAGAGTTGGATTCGGAACTGATAGGAACACCCATGAATGTTTCTTCACCTCTAGGAGGAGTCACTACTATCACCCATGCTTGCTCGAATCTGAGCCTGAACATAGGATCTATTAAGGTGCTAGCAAACAATCTTAGCATACTACCGATGAATGACGTGGACATAATCCTAGGAATGGATTGGCTAGCTAAAAACTATGCCACGATCCTTTGCCATGAGAGGCTAATATTTTTCCAACCCCCTGGGAAGGAACCTACGAGTTTTCATGGGATCACCGCGACTCGAAGGAAGTCGATTATCTCAGCCTTACAAGCTGAGAAATTGGTAAAGAAAGGTTGCTCGGCGTATTTAGTCTCGTTGAATGGAGGAGCCAAGGAAGAGCGAAGAATCGAGGACGTGACCATCGTACGGGAATACCCGGACGTGTTTCCAGAAGAGTTGCCGGGCCTACCTCCAAACCGACAATTAGAATTTACGATTGATCTAGAACCCGGATCTGCACCAATTTCCAAGGCACCTTATAGGATGGCACCGAAGGAGTTGGAGGAGCTCAAGATCCAACTCCAGGAACTTCTAGATCTCGGTTTTATCAGACCCAGCGTATCACCTTGGGGAGCTCCAGTACTCTTCGTAAAGAAGAAGGACGGCACCCTAAGGATGTGTATAGATTACCGAGGCCTGAATAAGATGACCTTGAAGAACCGGTACCCATTGCCGCGAATAGATGACTTATTCGACCAACTGAAAGGAGCAAGCGTATTCTCAAAGATCGATCTGAAATCTGGTTACCATCAGCTAAGGATTCGAACAGAAGATGTTCCCAAAACGGCGTTCCGAACCCGTTATGGACACTACGAGTTTGTAGTGATGCCATTTGGATTGACTAACGCACCCGCCGTGTTCATGGACCTGATGAACCGCATCTTTCACCCATACCTTGATAAATTTGTCCTGGTATTTATAGACGATGTTCTGATCTACTCTACGAGCAGAGAAGAACACGAGAATCATTTGAGAATCGTCTTGGAAACCCTTAGAAGCGAGAAACTCTATGCTAAATTCATTAAATGTGAGTTCTGGCTCAACGAAGTAGCTTTTCTCGGGCACATTGTGTCATCAGAAGGGATTAAGGTAGACCCCGCTAAGGTGGAAGCAGTTCAAGGATGGAAAGCACCCACAACTCCTAATGAAATCAGAAGTTTCTTAGGGTTAGCTGGGTACTATCGGAGATTCATCGAAGGATTTTCCAAAATAGCTAGACCGATGACCCAACTCCTCCAGAAAGGGATCAAATTCAAGTGGTCTCCAGAGTGCGAGACTAGTTTCCAACTGCTAAAGGAGAAATTGACCACTGCTCCTGTGCTCGCAGTCCCAGAACCCCACAAGGAGTACGTAGTCTACACTGACGCGTCCAAGATCGGGCTAGGGTGTGTATTGATGCAAGACGGGAAGGTGATAGCTTATGCATCCCGACAGCTTAGACCACACGAGCTCAATTACCCTACCCACGATCTGGAGTTAGCTGCCGTCGTACACGCCTTAAAAATCTGGAGACACCACCTCTACGGAGTTCGGTGCGAGATCTTCACAGATCATAAAAGCCTCAAATATTTCTTCGAGCAGAAGGATCTCAACATGAGGCAGAGGAGATGGCTTGAACTAGTAAAGGATTACGATTGTGGTATAAACTACCATCCAGGTAAGGCCAACGTAGTAGCCGACGCCTTGAGTCGTAAAACATCTTCGAAACTGGCTTATCTCCTCACTCGAGAGACGGAACTCATAAAGGAGTTCAGTAAAATGAACTTAGAAGTCCTACCACCCTCTGAGACCGTAGAAGGAATCCTTGCTACTCTAGTAATCAAACCTGACTTACGGAGCAGGATTCTGGAGGCCCAAAGAAAGGACGAGGCTTTAGAAAGGATGAGACTCAAAGTGAGGAAGAACGAAACCCCGAATTATCAAGAAGGAGCCGATAATGCCATCACTTTCAAGGGAAGGCTATGTATCCCGAGTAATCCAGAAATAAGGGAGATAATCATGAGTGAAGCACACGACACCCCCTACACCGCTCACCCCGGTAGTACGAAGATGTACCGTGACCTAAAGAGGAAATTCTGGTGGGAAGGAATGAAACGAGATATAGCGTCCTTCGTAGAAAGATGTCTAGCTTGTCAACAAGTCAAAGCCCTACACCAGCGACCCTATGGGAAGCTACAACCTCTAGAAATCCCAAAATGGAAGTGGGAGCACATCGCTATGGATTTCGTGACCGGATTACCCAAATCCAAGCGTGGAAACACTGCTATTTGGGTAATTGTGGACAGACTCACGAAATGTGCTCATTTCATACCAATAATGATCACCTATGGATCGGATAGGTTAGCCCAATTGTACGTCCGCGAGGTCGTACGTCTCCACGGCGTACCAGTGTCGATCACCTCAGATCGAGACTCGAAATTCACATCCAGATTTTGGATAAGCTTACAAAAAGAACTAGGCACTAGACTAAACTTCAGTACTGCCTTCCACCCACAGACTGATGGACAGTCAGAAAGAACGATTCAAACCCTAGAAGACATGTTAAGAACTGTGGTTCTCGACAGAGGTGGGAGCTGGGAAGCAGTACTACCCTTGATAGAATTTGCCTACAACAATAGCTACCAGGCAACAATAGAAATGGCACCGTACGAAGCCCTGTACGGAAAAAAGTGCCGATCGCCGCTTTATTGGGATGAAGTCGGCGAGCGAGCAATAGTGGGTCCCGATTCTATTAGTGAAATGATCGACATTGTTCGTCAAATCCGAGGAAGAATTAAGGAAGCTCAAGACAGACAGAAATCCTATGCCGACACCCGCAGAATTGAACTACAATTTGAGGCGGGAGATAAAGTCTTCTTGAAAGTGTCCCCGTCTAAAGGAATCATTAGATTCGGTGTTAAGGGAAAACTGAGACCCCGTTTCGTAGGACCCTACGAAATTCTAGAAAGAATAGGGTCGGTAGCATACCGACTGGCGTTACCACCAAGCTTTGGGAACGTGCATAACGTGTTCCACGTATCTCAACTTAGAAAGTACGTGTTTGACCCAAAACATGTTATTCACCAAGAAGAGATGATTCTTAACCCCGACTTGAGTTATGAGGAGAAACCCGAAGCTATTTTAGATAAGAAGGTTCAACAGCTTCGAACCAAGTCAATAAATTTAGTAAAAGTATTATGGAGGCACCATGGGCAAGAAGAAGCCACGTGGGAACTCGAAGAAAAGATGCGAGAAAAATACCCCGAACTATTTGATTAGATATGCAAATTTCGGGACGAAATTTTTAGTAAGAGGGGTAGGATGTAATACCCCGCATTTTTGAATTCCGACATAAGTAGTGAATTCCTCGGAATTGTCATTATTACGAAACCCTTGGTCTCAAGTATGTATTTAAATTTGATGACGAGTAACAACTCCGTTATTATTTAACCTAAGATATGTTATTAGTTACTATTATTAATCTTCATTGTTACGATACGTACTAATCGTTATGCGATATCATCATACATTAAGACTCATGGTGTAATATTATAATTTGTACAAATGCTCAATTGCTAAAAATAAGAAGTAAAATTAGTAAGTAGGTGTAATATATAGTTACATATATATATAGGAGGAATATACCCTATAAATGAGGCTGCTGGGTGTCGAACCCGCGCCTAGCCAAGGTAAGAGAATATATATATATGTATACATAATATATACATATAAGTAAGGTGCTCGCGTGAAATCAGAAATTAAGAAAGGGGAACAGCGTGCAAAGCTGTTTAGAGTTCCCATAATCAGCATTTATGTGTATTAAGGGACTAAATAAGTAGCCGCCCTCCTACTAAACCTAGCCACCAGCGACGCTCCAGCTTCGCCCAATCACCATGCCTGCAAGTCCAACGGATTAAGCAACCGCATCAGCTTAATCGAGAATGAAGATTTCAGTCTTCTATATAAAGGGGAAGAACTAAGCTTAAACCCACACCCAAATATCATTTGCACCGAAACGCTGCCAGAATTAATACTCGAAGAAAGGAACCCGGAGGAGTGCAGTAACAACAGTGGTGTTGCGCGAAAGAGAAGTTAGAGACAGCTTGAGGTAAGAGTTTGAAGATTTAGCATTTTATGTTCATGCTTCTTAAGACTAGATTTAGGAATGGATTACACATGCAAAACAGCTTTAGAATGAACCTAGCTTGAACTTTGAACTTAAGAACTGATTTCAAACGTAGAAGCTTGGACCATGAATGTAGGAACTGCAGTTGAACTTAGAGAGACATGCTCTTAACGTAAGAAAATCATGCTTCTATGTATTGCTTAAATAATGTGGATGAAATCAGATGAATATGGATGAACAACCTACCCTAACCTATGAGCTGCATAATAAAAGAAGAAGAATATAAGATTTACACCTAACGAATTAGAGTAATAAGAAGTATATGAAATAAGGATTTCCTCCGAACAGCCTCATATTACCTCAGAATGTTAATGAATGGATCTAAGAACAGTTCGGACGAGCTCCGAACAGGTTTTAAACAACACTGGACGACCTCGAACTAACTAAAACCAATCTGAAACCATGGCCATTAATAAGACTCCATTAACTCATAAAAAATTTGAGAAGGGAGGGGATTATTATAATCCTAAAATGTTCTCTAAATAAGTAACGTAGAAAATAATGAAACAAATAAAATAGAAGCGAGAAGGAAAGAGCTAGCTGCTGCGGGAGAGGCAGTGAGAAAAGAATGGCGAGGAGGGACAGCTCGCTGAGGAAAGACAGCGAAGAAAAGGCCGCGAGAGGAGACAGCCCGCTGCCGCAAGGAGATAGAGCAGATCGACTATCTGCTGTTAAGCAGATAGCGATAAACAGATCGGTTCACCAAGAAGGGGCAGCTCGCTGCTGTGAAGTCCAAGCGAGGACTAGCTCGCTGCTGTGCCTCGGCGATGGAACAGATCGTCTAATGATGGAACAGATCGTCTAGTAATGGAGCAGATCGTTTTGGAGAGAGCAGATCATTTGTCAGACGAGAACAGATAGTGAAGATGGGTGAGCATACTATCTGTTGATGAGAACAGATAGTGATGACCAGAAAGCATACTATCTGTTGGTGAAACAGATAGTGATGTTTACTATCTGTTGGTGGAAACAGATAGTGGTATATACTTGGAGGGCAATCAAGCTGCTGAGTTTTAACGGGGGCAGCCCGCTGCTGCAAGGAGCTGAAGCAGATCGACTATCTGCTGTTAAGCAGATAGTGATAAGCAGATCGATCGCAGATCGATTGCTGATAAGCAGATCGACTATCTGCTGTTAAGCAGATAGTGATAAGCAGATCGATCGCAGATCGATTGCTGATAAGCAGATCGACTATCTGCTGTTAAACAGATAGTGATAAGCAGATCGATCGCAGATCGATTGCTGATAAGCAGAACGACTATCTGCTGTTAAGCAGATAGTGATAAGCAGATCGATCGCAGATCGATTGCTGATAAGCAGATAGTGAATTGGAAAAAGGAGATAGTGAGGAGGCAGCTAGCTGCTGCGAGAAGAGAGAAAAAAAAAGAACAAGGGAAGAGAGCAGAGAAAGCGAGGGAGCAAAGGAAAGACAGCTAGCTGCAGGAGGCAGCTAGCTGTGAGAAGAAGAGAGCACAGCGAGAGAAGGGAGGAAAGAGACAGCTCGCTGTCAAGAGACAGCGAGAGGAGAGACAAGAGAGCAGCGAGAGAGGGAGAAAGAAAGAGCAGCGAGAGAGAGGAAAGAGACAGCTCGCTGTCAAGAGACAGCGAGAGAAAGGGATGGAAATTGTCTAAGTATGGATCCAGAGATAGTGAGTTATGGGCCAACTTAAAGGTTACTGGGCTTCACGATTAGATAAATTGGGCCAAGTCTAATTAGATAAATGATGGTCTAAATTTATCCAACGGGTTAAACCAATTTATGTCGTAGATTAAATGAATTACGTAGGTGGATTATGAATAATCCTATTAGATGGAAATTACCTATGTATTTAGACCAAGCCCAAGAAGTAGGATATTTATATAATCTTATTAATTGATTTAATTACGAATCATCCTAAGATGTATATATTAGCTAGGTATTCTAATCTATGAAAGACTTATAGATATTCTGAGTTATGAATCGAGATATTAATTTAGAAATGTCCCTAGTACATTACCCAATAAATATTTATCCTCAAAATACACGATGACTTAGAAATCACCGAATGATTTATCTAGAAATACAGCTCCTAGACTTATGTTCTAGCCGATCTTTAAGGATCGAGACTAAATCCTCTTGATAGCCGAGGATAGTAACTCCTTACCTTTAGAATTTATATGATATGCTCGAGTAGTATATCTCACCAGAGATTTATATGAAAGGTTTCGACGAGAGGTCGGATCCGCATCACGAGAACAAGGCAAACACCAATCAAGACCATTCAAGTAGGCTTTTCTTACCCTATGAAAATATATGTGTGTATGCTTTCAAATGAAATGAGATGTTTTCAAAAGCACTGTCTTGCCATAAATGTTTTCGTTTTATGTATGATGCCTATCTGTTATATGATAATCGAATTCGGGTTCCAGTGGGTTAGCGTCTCCACTCGAACTAGTGTACACAAAGGACCGTGAGTCATCTAGATGTTGACCGGTCAAGTGTCTGTGGGAAGTGGCCACTTCCCCGGCACATAGAACTTCAGATATGGTTGAATGCAAAGAACTAGGACTGCAGTCAATTAGAACTTTCTCGAGAAATGATTTTGTGAACATAGGTGCTTTAGAGACAAAATCCCTATGTTTCACTTGAATGGCTTGACAGTTATATATGTATGTGTGCGATTTCGGCACGTGTCTACTGAGTACAATTTGTACTCAGCCCTGCATGTATTTCTAAACGTGCAGGATAAGAATGAAGAAGGCGTGGGTGCTTGTCGTGCTTTTGTCGGACTCCATAGTAGCTGACTCTTGGGGGTTCTGCGTGTCTTCATACACGTAGGGCTTTATTACGCGATCCTGAAAGTTCCGCTGCTAGACTTTTATGTAGTAGATCTGAGACTAAACTCCATATTCTGTTATGAAATGTAACGAGCTTATGACTCTGACTTCCCGATTTTTACGGGTTTGGTCCTTATTTTATGTTATGAAATGAATGATTACCTTCTTCTCTTGTCAATTATTCATTTCGTTGGTCATGTTCCCGGCTTTACTAGAATTAGTAGAAAGCGGGCGTGACAGCAATCAAGTTAAATGATGCCTTATGGGCATATAGGATGCCTTTCTGTAATATCCCGCTATTCTACTAGTAGTTATCATGTACTGAAAATCGGAATAAGAAAATTTCGTTATAAAAGTTCAAAATATCGATTAACTAATCGATATTAGTAGTTATTATTATGCAAAATAATAGTAGATATTATCTGAGTTCGTTTTGAATTAATAATGAATAATTCTTGTAATAGATAAAGGATAATATTTGAGATGAAGAGATGATAAAATATAAAAAAAAAATATAGGATCTACACAACATTTAGATTTGAGAATATATTTACAAGCATACAATAGTACAAAGTATACTCATTAAACCCTAGTCTATTGGACTTCATTTCAACCTTAAGAAATGCATAACAAATCTACTTGAAGGCTAGTTGAAGCTTATAACATCTGGTACGTAAATTCTGTTGAAGATAAAGTTCAATAATTCCAACAGAAAGACATGCACATTCCATGATTACACAAACACAGGAGTAATAAATTAAGAAAGCGAAAGTAATGAAGGCTCTAGAAATGAAAAGTTCATTATTCATTTGGGTTACTTGGATGGAAGTAATTCCATAGATATGAAAAAAAATTTAGTTAGTCTATACTACATCCTAGACATTTGTGCTATATTCTAATAAAAAAAAAATAGATATGGGAGTAGCATAGCTCAAGGTTAAGGAAGACAGCTGCGTGGCAGTAGGGTCTTTCGGATACTTGCACCCGTGGTAGGCATCGGGACTGACTAAGAAATACCAGCTTGGTTTTCTGATTGCTGCATTTGCTTTCAATCTGAGCAATCTCGTTATCTTTATACCATGACTATCGAGGTACAAAGAAGTAGCTTCTGCATTTCATTGTTTCCACCACTGCAAGAATTTAATTGGCCGGTTTCCTGCACATAAAAAAAGAAACCATACCCAAAAGTCAAAAGTTAGATTTAGAATAATGAAAAGTATGAAAAAGGGAAAGAAAGTATGGGCGTTGGGTTCGATGTAAGAAGAATACAAATTTCTACCATCCCTTATTGTCCCTGCAAATGACTATTAGCCATTCAATAAAGTAAAAGAAATAATATAAAAAGAAGCTGTCACCTGTCACAGAGATGACAGGACCACCTTTATCAATCTGCCAGCTGCTTTAACCTGAAATGTAAAGCCAAGAGACATCATTTTCAAGATAAGAATCAACTTACTCTAAAATGACTACTCAGTTCCCCTATTTATACAATATAGAACTCCTTCAATCAACACCACAAAGAAAATCAATATCCCAGCAAAACAAACACTTTTAGCAAAGCAAACACTTGGAAATTTAGAATATACGGAGAAGCTCCGCTCTAGTAATATTCAACAAGAAGTTCAGCCCATCTCAAATCAAGTGTTAGTTCCTGAGGTAACAAATCTCAAACTTTCAGTTTTGTTAATTTAGCGTAAAGTTCAAAACAATCAGATTATCAAACAAACCACATATAAAACTCATTCTCAAGAACATAACAAACTGAAAGTTAGTTCATATGCATGCCTTCTCTTCACATAACTTAGAGAGTTAGACACGTTTTATATTTTAAAACAAAGAAGTTAGCATCTAGAACTAAATAGGAGGAAAATCCATTTCAGATTCTGATTGTTTTTTTTCAGAATTTAGAAAAAGGTGCAAGCAATCAAAAATAGGTATACATCATGATTGTTAAACATAAAAAAATAGATTTAGAATATTTTCTTAAGTAGTTTAGAAATCCCACCACAAGAACATAACCAAAACATAGACATAAGAAATAAATATATAAAGCATAGAACATATATCTCATGCCTAAAACCACTCTTAACTCATAACCGAGCACTCATCATATCCCCAAGTTTTGCTCATTCAGAAACAAAAGAGAAAGCTTTAGCTCAAGAATGAAACTGAAATTTCAGAACATAGACATGTAGAGATATATGTATTTTGATTCCATAATGTAGACAGAATATAGAAAAAATTACTGAAACCAAATCCATAACTCTATCGGCCAAAACCAAACTGAGTCATTAGTGTCAAAATGCAAAGAAATCAGATTTTAGATTAGAACTATAATTTTGACCAATAGCTCATAGTAGCCCAAATACCACCATCAATAATATGAACATACATACATAAAACTTAAAAATGCAGAAATAGAATAAGAATAAAGGAAATTAGATTCCACCTTTGAGTGGGGTAGCGTCGACTGCAGAACTTCGGCGAAGCTGAGGGAGGCCGAGGTAGCAGTGTTTTTACCAGCTCTATTTTAGAGATTTAGGACTGAAATTAGGTTGGAAGAAATAAGTTAAAAGCTATAAAAATTTCAAAAAAAAAATAGAATATATGAATCTGAAACCTAAGAATCTATAGATTTGAACATTTAAATAGATAAAGAAGATACCTTTACCTTGGGATTACGGCAACGGAGCTCCGGTGAGCATTCCTCCGGAAGCACGCGCGAGAAGACCGGGAGAGTGCCGAGATTCGATCAAAGAGAAGAGAGATAGAGATTGAGAAAGATGTTGTAAAAGTTACAGAAGATAGGTAGGAATTAAACTAGAAAAGATGTAGAAAGAAAAGGGAGGGAGGATTTTACCTTAGAGGAGAAGATCACCGGCGATTGATTCCTCCAGCGAACCTTGCGCCGTCCGTAACAAAGAGCACCGAGCATACGGGAAAGGGGAGACGAGGGAGGAGCTGGCTGACGGCTGCTGCTGCATGTCGTCCGAAAGGGAGGCTCAGGCGAGAGAGAGCTGGCCGACGGCAGTGGCGAGCTCCGGCGAGATTCTGTCGTCCGGAGAATAGGAAGCCACGGCGGAGAGAAACAGGGAGAGACCGAGCTGGAGAAGAGAGGGGTGAAGAGTGGGTGTGTCTAGGGTTAGGATAGTTTAGGGTTAAATCTAATGGGCTGAATTATGGGTCGGGCCAGAGATGATTTGTGGGCTACAGATAATTTAATTTGAATGGGCTAGGTGCTGGGCTAAGTTATTGCTTGAGTGGGCCAAATATTTTAGAATAAATAAGCCTAGTATACTAATTCATATGGGATAAGCAATCAATTCAGTTGGGCCGAGAATTTCTAAATCAATTGGGCCAAATTTAATTCAATCTAGGCTGACTTAAATAAATCGAATGGGCCGGGTCAAGTATATCTTACGGGCCGAAATTTATTTAATAGTGGGCTGAAATAAATAATGATGGATTGGACTTGGATTTAAAATGTAATGGGCCTAATTAATTATGTAGAATGAGCCCAGATTAAGTATTTTGAATGGGTTAAATTTATCTCTTAAGAATGGATTAATAAATTTAATCTTTGGAAAAGTTAGTAATTAAATGGATTGGATATAAATAGCTAGATTAAATCCAATAATTAGATCAATCAAGCAATGAAATTAGTAGTAATATTTCAATAATTATGAATTCTTAAATAGTATTAACTAAATTAATACTATCCAATAGAGACTTAATTAGCATTCTAATTTAGAATTAAATTATTTCAAGTAAATTATCTTGAATAATTATAGTACCCATTATTAAATTAATTGGGTAAAACAAATGAAAATATTAAGGATATAATAAATCAAAAATTTATTTAAAATACTACGAAAATAGTTATAGAAACTTTTAAGTACTCGAATATTAGTCGAGTAAAAGATTAGAAAAAAATTAATGAAATAATAGAATATTATTTCATTTTAAATAGATGAAATAAATTATATACTCACGATAAGTATCTTCCTCGTAATTACGATAAAGGTTTAGCAAGGGGAAAGCTCTAGACGATAAAGAGTCAGATCTTACTAGACGAGGAAGCAATTCAGGTAGGCTTTCTTACTAAAAGAAAATATGTGTGTTTATCCGCATTTATGTTATTTCTTTTCAAATAGCTTTTGAATTGAAAATATGTTTCAAGTATTGTCTGCCATAAAATGTTTTATGTTTTGTATGATACATATCTGCTATGATTATGAAATCGAATTCGGGTTCCAGTGGGTTAGCGTCTCCACTCGAACTAGTGTACACTATGGACTGTGAGTCAGCGAAAGGTTGACCGGTCAAGTGTTCGTGGAAGGTGGCCACCTTCCCGGCACACAGAAATTACAGATATGATTGATTACTCCAGAACTTAGACTGGCCAGTCGAATTTTAAGAATCACAAAAGAATTTAGTGAACATAGGTACTTTCAGATAAAATCCCTATGTTTCACTTTGAGATGGCAATGACAATTATATATGTATGAGTGCGATTTCGGCATGTGCCTACTGAGTACGTTTGTACTCAGCCCTGCATGTATTTTTAAATGTGCAGGTTGAGACGTGATGAATGGAGGTGCTACGACGGGCTTGTCAATCTTTTGCGTAGTTGAACTATTGGGGGTTTACGTGTCTTCATACACGTGGACTTATGTAGATCCTTTTTCCGCTGCAAGAGGTTTTATCAGTTTAGTTTGACGAAGGTGTCAATTTAGAGTTAAACTCTTTGTTATGAACTAAAACTCAGTTATCAAAATATCCTTTTGTTTCAGTTAAAGTCCACAGTTTCCTTTTATTCTTTATTTAATTATTTTATAGTCGCGTATCCCGACTTTGCCACCAAGGGCGAAGGACGGTCGTGACACTTTCAAAAGCATTCTTGGGATAAGCCAATACCGTATTGTGTATGGGAAGGTGTGCCACTTGCCGGTCGAAATAGAATACAAGGCTTATTGGGCAATCAAGACAGCGACGTACGATCTCGACAACGCAGCCGAGAGGCAATCACTATAAATTTCCGAGCTTGATGAGCTTAGGAATGAGGCGTATGAGAGTGCACGGATTTACAAGGACAAAGTTAACCGGATTCGTGACAGCCGAATTGTGCACAAGTAGTTAAAACTGGGAATGAAGATTCTACTTTTCAATTCTAGACATCGATTATTCCCGCGCAAACTCAAATCAAAGTGGAGCGGTCCATTCATGATCAAGGATGTACTACCATCCGGGGCCGTAGAACTATATAGTAACGAAAGGGAGGAATCTTTTTGAGTGAATGGACATCGGGTAAAATCGTACATTGAAGAAGACTCCATGCCCGAAGTTATGGAGTCAACGCCCATATCCGATCCCCTGTTACATTAGTTCCATTCTGTCGAGCTAACGACGTAAAATAAAGCGTTTCGTGGAAGCCAACCCACGCTCCTTTTTCCCGTTTTTCCTTTTTATTTCCTTTAATTTTCCTCTTTTTATTAGTTCATTTTTGTTATTTTTCTATGTTCATAGGTGTTACCGAGTTGGGAGGAAACCAAGGCGATGAAGTTCGTGGAGGAGAAAATCAAAAATTTTACAAGAGCACGGGTCAGCGACCGCAGCACACTCAGCGGCTGCTGACCCCAAGCGACAAAACGTGCGCGGGCAGGCGCCAGCGCTGGTGCTGGCCCTCGACAGTCTTCGGCTTCAAGCGGGGCGGGCTCGATCGCGACTTCAAGCCTGATATTGAATTCTTGGACTTCTTTTGGGCTCAAATTGAATTCAATTTTGGTATGGAGAAGTAGAAGATGAAGATGGAAGAGTTCAAGATTTATTTTTCTTAGATTTATGAATTAGATATTTTTATGTTGTTTTGGATAATCAGTTTTATGTGAATTATTATGTGTTAACATGTTTTAACTTTGGCCTTATTTGCTATTATTATGGATGATCTTATCTGTTTTACATGATATGTCATAATATGTGATTACCATTGTCAAAAACCTTTTTATATAAAATGACTAAGCGATACTTGTAATTGTATTTTAATTAAATTTAATTTGCTAAGATTACATATGGTCTCCATAAGACGGTTTTTTCGTAAAGTAACTTGTTTTGATTTCAAGCGGGATCACATTTTACCAGTTCACGTAATAAGATTTCTCTAAGATGACTGTAAGATATTATTTGATGGCAATATGACCCCTCCGCTACGGGCTTATTAAAATCGAGTAATATGCTATGGTGTCAGAGCTCATGGTATAAGCTTAGATATATTTTTAAAATATTTGATTTGATTCGATTCGTTTACAACCCTATGCGGCGGCGCCGTAATCGCGCGGGGACGTGCTCGGAAAGTTGAGACAGACGTTGGGACCGCATAAGTGTAATACGACGCTGTACAATATTCGATTTGTATTTAATAATCGTGAATATGATATATTCTTAAATGCTAAATAATTAATAATTGAAGTGAAGCAAAAATATTAATAATTTAAAATTCACGTCATAAGTCCCGATTTTGTGTAAAATCAACTTTATGTCAAAAATTGAGTAAGTACTAAAGTTCATGTTAAAATTAATATAGCGTTAAAAGTTCATGTATTTTAAAAAATTTAAAAAATCCATGTCAGATAAGTTGTGCCATGTCAGTTTTGATTTTTGTGTAAAGTCAACGTTATGTCAAAAATTGAGTAAATGATAAAGTTCGTGTATTTATAGAAATGTTTAATAGTTCGTGTTAAAATTAAGAAAATAACTATAGTTGGTGTATTTCAAAATCATTTTCTTATATATTTATAAATAAACATACATATTAAAGTGATTCCTACAGTCCCCCACATGAGTGAAAATAATCCAAATGCAAATGCAACACAAGCTCTGTCCGCACGAAGTGTTAAAGTATTAGGATAAGTAATTTATTTCTTTGAACTTTTCATATTCAATTCCATCAGATACACAGGCCGATTAGTAGCGCAATGCTTTAAACTATTCCTCCACGACGCGTACCTAGACAATGATGTCAATACCATCAACACCTCAACCTTATTTGTTCTTACGTTTTGTGTCCATTTCGGGTACTTCTAAGTAATAGATATATTAATGAGTGTTCTCACCACTAGGCAAGTTCTCAACACTCAATTGTGCTCTTCTAAGGAATATATATATATTAATGAGTGTTTTCCCACAAACTCTCATAGCTTAGTTTTCCCATTAAACCAAGTTCTTGAGATCTCCAGTCATCATGGGTTGGGTTACCACTATGACAGCTCCTTAAATTTTGGATTTTAAACCCATTCCATCTAGCAATTTAAACATTTGACTCGATTTACTCTTTGGTTAGTGGATCCGCCAGATTATCCAACAACTTTACATAGTTGACTGTAATAATCCCTGTTGTGATCAAATGTGTTACGGTATTGTGTCGCCGACGGATATGTTGGGACTTACCGTTATACAAGTCACTTTTTACCCTCCCGATAGCAGCTTGACTATCACAAAGAATCATCACTGGAGGCACTGGTTTCGACTAACATGGAATATCTTCGAGAAAGTTTCTTAATCACTTGGCTTTATCTAAAGCTATGAATTCAGATTCCATGGTGGATCGGGCTATACACGTTTGTTTCGTGGATCTCAATGAGATAGCTCCACCCCGTTCGTAAATAGATATTCACTTGTTGAAAGTGAATCCTTTTTGTCCGAGATCCAATTAGCATAACAGTACCCTTCAAGTACTGGGGGTATCTACCATATTTTAGCCCTTAATATTGAGTATACTTTAGATACCTCAATACTCTCACAAGAGCGTTCCAATGCTCTTTGTTTGGATTGCTAGTGTAGCGACTCAATTTGTTCACGACACATGCTATGTCAGGTCCAATACAGTTCGTTAGATACATCAAGCACCCAATCATCCTTGCATAGTCTTCTTGTGCAACCGACTCACCTCGATTTTTTTTCAAGTGAACAGTGAGTTCTAAGGGGATTTCAATAGGTACACTATTGTATGCGTTAAACGTTTTGAGCACTTTCTCAACATAATGAGATTGTGACAAGATGATTCCGTCTGGTTTTCTTAGAATCTTAATTTCAAGAATCACTTCAGCTACCCCTATATCCTTCATGTCAAAATTTCTTTTCAACATGAACTTAGTGTCGTTAATCACTCGGATATTACTACCAATGATTAACATGTCGTCTTCATAGAGACACACACTATAATATATTCGTTATTTGTGTTCTTAATGTGAACACATTTGTCACACTCATTTATTTTGAAATCATTTGACAACATCACGTCATCAAATTTCAAGTGCCATTGTAACGGTGCTTGTTCAACCATATAGAGATTTCACCAATTTGCATACCTTCCTTTCTTGACCAGGTACTACAAATCATTTAGATTGCTCCATATAGATTTCTTCCTCGAGATAACCATTCAAGAAAGCAGTTTTAACATCCATTTGGTGAATCTCGATATTGTGTAGAGCATCAATCGTAAGAAGCACTCTAATAGAAGTAATTCTCGTTATTGCTGAATAGGTATCGAAAAAATCAAACTCATCTCTTTGTTTAAAGCCTTTGACTACTAAACGAGCCTTGTATTTATCAATTGACCCTCCGACTTTAATTTTTTTTTAAGGATCCACTTATATCCTAAGGGCTTGCAACCTTCTGGTAAATCAACCAACACCCAAGTGCGGTTTTGCATAATTGAGTCAATTTCACTTTGTACAGCTTCTCTTAGCTCCGCGTCAGACCTAGAGAAAGCTGTTTTGATCATTGTTGTCTCGTCATCCAACATGAATGATACATAGTCAGGACCTAAAGACTTTTGAGTCATAACTCTACTATCTCGTCTTGGTTCTATATCTTATAGATTAAACCCTTATCGCTTGCGAAATTTTGAGTCTTCATCCACTGATTTAGAAGACGTGGTTTCTTCTTCAATTATGTTACTAGAATTGACTTAAATTTTATCCTTATCTCTACAAGGATATATGTTCTCAAAAAAAATTGTATTTCTTGATTCAATTGTCGTTCCTACCATCATGTTGGGAACTTCCGGATTTGTGTATAACAAACCACTATTAAGAGCATATCCAATAAAGATACAATCAATCGTTTTAGGGCTAATTGTAACTAGTTTGGGTAGAGGCACTTCAACCTTTGCACATGAGGTTAAGTGGAAATTTAGAGGCTAGCAAATTACAAATTCTGTCTCGGTAGGACATGTATTTCTATTAATTCAGTATATAGTTGGTTGTTAAAACAATTTCCCCCCACATGTTTTGGGGTAACCCTGAACTAATTAATAAAGCGTTCATCATCTCTTTAAGTATTCGATTTTTGCATTCTGCAACACCTTTGTATTGAGGCGAATAAGGAGTGGTCGTTTGATGAATTATATCACTTTCGTTGCATAATTTCTCAAACGGAGCTACATATTCTCCACCTCTATCACTTCGAACCATATTAATTCAACAACTTAATTGATTTTCGGCTTTGGTTTTGAAGTTCTTAAAAACTTCAATAGCCTCATCTTTACTTCTAAGAAGATAAAGATAAAAATATCTTGTGCAATCATCTATGAATATAATGAAGTATTTCTTACCACCTCTAGTTTCAACAAATTATATCACACACATCGGTGTGAATTAATTTTAGAGGTTTCGAGTATTGACTTCACCTAATTTTAAACGGTAACTTAATCATTTTCGCCTCAACACAAATTTCACATTTGTTTTTAGTATTGACTTCACCTAACTTTAGTAAATCAAAATTTACTAATCTTTTTTATAGAATTTAGATTTATATTTCCTAATCTACAATGTCATAAATCGGAGCACTCAATCAAGTAAGAGTAAGTAGAGACTTTTTCATTATAATTTGAATTTTTGTAGCGCGTGGCCATTACATTGAGTTTCAAAAGTCCCCCGCTAAGATAACCTTTACCAAGGAATTTTCCAAACTTGGTCAATACAAATTTATCAGATTCAAAAACTAATCTAATCCCCTTATTGACTAGTATTGAACCCGAGACTAAATTCTTGCGGATGTCTAGGACATGCAAAACTTCCTTCAAGGTAATTGGGATGACAGATGTCATCTTGAGGACCACATCCCCAACTCCGGCCACCTTGGACAAGGCTTGGTTTCTCATGTTTAGCTTCCTCCCCTCAACAGCCTTGTAAGTGATAAACGTAGTAATTGAGCTTCGTCACATGGGCGGTTGCGCCGGTATCTATGTACCAACCACTTTGGTTGTGCACGAAGTTGACTTTGTTAGTGACCACGACGGCAAGATCACCTTCATCCCATTCGCCGAACTCCTTCTCCACAACTTGGGCAGCGTGTTTCTTCTTCTTGTTGCCTTTTGTCTCACGAAAATTCTTTGACATGTGACGAGGTCGCCCACAATTAAAGCAATTGCTGTCAAACTTTCGGGATGCCAACTTTTGTTTCCCCTTTCCTTTATCACTTGGCCGAGCACGCTTCTTGGAGGGACCGCCTCTCTCCAATAGGTTGGCATTTGCGTCCATCAGTCCTTTTACTTTCGGATCACGCATTCGCACGTCCGACTCGATGTGTAGATTCACTATTAGATCTTTTAGAGTCATCTCCTTTCTTTTGTATTTGAGATAACTCTTGAAGTCCTTCCAACTTGGAGGTAGTTTTTCAATCACGGCCACCACCGTAAACGCATCCGGTAGAATCATTCCCTCAGCGTGGACGTCGTATACAATGAGTTGAAACTCTTGCACTTGATCCATGATGGGTCTAGAATCTATTATCTTGTAGTCTAACATACATTGTACAAACTATCATCTAAAGAATTTAGAATAAAGTTTTTTCAAAGATAATCTCCATTGTGCCAATTATCGTAGGCAACCCAGACGATGAAATTCATCTCTTCGGCACTCGATGTCGGCGGATCGTCCTCCTTGAGGAACCCGACGAAACCCAATGTTGTCAAGTAGAACAACATTTTCTATTACCAATATTTGAAGTCATCACCACTGAACTTCGGTGGCTTCTCGGGAGGAGGCATAATCCTCAGTGAATTAGCTCCCACGAGAGAGCCCCACGTGTTGAGCCCGTGAGCTCCAACACCGGATCCAAAGATGGATCCACCGGAACCACTAAATGTGGAACCAATGGTGCCACAAAGTGTGGAACCACCGTTCAACCTCGAAGAGTTAGCATCAGCTCCAAGCCTGATAAACATGGTATTGGTGGTGGCATCTACGATGATTGGAATCATCGAAGATCCTCCGGCAAAGGCAGCAGCGACAGTGGAAGCAGAAGCAACAGCAACAACGAAAGATGTGAAGGAAGCAGCGGTGTTCGAATCGGTTGATGCAGAAGAAGCCAGCTTCGAAAGTTGAGTTAAAGTCTCTGAAGTCTATTACAAACTAGAGTATATCTAATCTCTTCCCAAATACAGTGGTATAAATTGTCTTGCGATTGTAAGAAAATAAAGTAAATAATTTGGGAAAAGAAATTACAAATGATTACTGACTTGCTAATCTATTCTATTACAGAAGTATTAATAAAATAAAATAAAATAAAAAATATAGTCAAAGCCGAGTCGAGGAAAGAGCTCTCTGTCTGAAAGATAATTTACATCTCGGTAGTGCTCTCAGTGTGGCGTGATGTCTCCAAAGAAAAATGGCTTTACGTCTCGTAGGTGGCAGCACTGCGAACCTTCAAGCTTCGACGAACTTGATAAGGATAAGAATAGAGCTTTCTTCTAAAAATGTTCAAAGAAGAAATATGCAACGAGATGCTTTGCTAGTGAATGTAATGCATGAATACCACCTATATATAAGTCAATTCCACTCGAGAGGAGTTGCAAGAATTTATGGTTATTAATGTCAATTCTTGCAATTGATTATAATTAAACCAATATAAGTCAATTACACTCAAAAGGAGTTGCAAGAATTCATGGTTATTAATGTCCATTCATTGCAATTGATTATAATTAAACCATTGGACGTCTAGTGTTGGGAACCCTACAATGTTATATTAGTTTTGATAATGTTTTTCGAAACAACACTTAGAGTTCTTAAAACCAAGAAATTGATGTTATCTTTTAAGGAACAGCTAGAGTATTAAAGAAGCAGATGGTATAATTTTACTATCTGTATTATTCTTCCCAAGCTGTCCTAGACACATCAATTATGTACACAGGGCTTAAAACTCATTGTAATGATAACGAGTTATTTTGAACATATCGAGATCTCGATCTGTTCACAAATTAACAGCTCGCTGTTCCATGCCTTGTATTGGTTTTTGAATCTGTTCTAGAATAGTGTTTTTGCTAGATCAAAATTGTGAAAGGAAGTTTGAATTTTCAAACTTACTTATAATGATCTATCTCTCTAGTCCTTGCATTCGTAACAGCTACAAATGTAAATAGAACAGATAGAAAATAGTTCTACATTCTGTCTATCTAGCTATATAGGAAAGTCTTTAAGATGGAGGCAACAAACAGCGAGCTGCTCTACAACAGATCGAGAAAACAAAAGAAAAAAAAACTATGTGGAAAGCTAGAGACTAAAATATCGTAGGAAACGATATGCACCTGTCTTAAGACAGCGAGCTGCTAATCCACATTCTAGTTACGGTGGACTGCCGACATACCTAAATTTGTCTCAAGTCAACCACTCAACGTATTGTCACATCAACGACATGCCTTAAGGAATGATGTACATTAAAATCAAATCTTCTGTACGGTGAATCATCTCCTGTATGGCAATACATTGGGAAATCTCATGAATGGTGGTAACCACTCTCATTTGGCAGCGCGTGTCTCAACATCACTGACATGCATTTAATGCAGCCATTAATGCGTTGAAAAAGGATACCTTCGTCTCCAACGGATAGTTTCTCCAAAGTGGCTATAAATACCACCTTCACTTCCAGGAAAGAGTAAGAGAATTCACGATTACAAAGCTCAAACTCTGCTCAAATATCTTCAAATATTCAAAGTGCTTCACTATTCTTTTGAAGATTGTTTCTGGAAATTTGTTGTTTACTAAACCCAAGTTAGGATCTAGTTTTGATCCAGAAGTTGTAAGATTTAGATTTTAGTTCTTCAATCTAAGAAGTGTGTTGGGAACCCAAAAGTTTTAGTGTTGATGATGGTATCTCGAAACACACTTAGTTAGTTTATAGTGTATAAGCTGTTCTCGTGTAAAAACAGATCACTAGAAAGAAGGTGACTTCTGTTTAGGAACAGATTAGGAGATGACTTAAAATGTAAAGGAAATATTCCTATAGAAGTCAATCTCAACCTAGAATAGGATGAAGTCAAGGTTCTATGCCAAAGAAGAATCGATCTGCTGTAACAGACAGCAACCAGATCGATGACCAGATCGATACCAACAGCGAGGATGCAGAACGATTCAATCATAAATCCATCAGCTGACATCATCCTACACATCATATACACTTGCCACGTCAAGATCGAAGTCCATCCAACAGGGATTGGAAAGAAGATTTTCGGTTATACATTTATAAGGAAAGAGACCGTTAGCAATCTGCTTTCCATAACTTAAAGATTGAGTCAACCTTTTCTATATGGCAAGAACAGATATGATGGAAACCATTGATTGGCAATATACCATCTATCTCACGCCAATCAACAACGGCTAGAATTTCAATATTCAATGCCTATATAGTTGAAGTCATCAATCTGGAAATAAAAAAAAAGAGAAAAAAAAACGCGAGCTATACTGTTGCTATACTTTCAAGCACTCTGCATTCCAGACTTAGAGCTTCAACATCTTGTGATTCTACATCACACCAACCACCTCGATTCAAGTCTGTCTTGTCGAGAGAAGGAAGATCACCCTGCTAGCTAGTAGTTTTCTAGTGGTAACGTAGAGGTAATCTGTTGTAAAGGGACACGACCCTTATTTCGTGCATAAGTATCACTCTAGTTGTGATTGGTACTTGTGACTCATTCTCCACGAGTATAAAGAAGCAGAGTATCCTAGTAGTGGATAATCTGGTCTAGTTTTGACCAGATCGTGGACGTAGGGATTTCCCGAACCACGTTAAACACTGTGTGCTTTACATTCCTGCATTCTTTATATTTCTGTTGCTTATTACTTTTACTCTCTGCACTATCATCCATTTGCATCTCAATAAATCTTCTAATCGTTCTGGTTAATATTCTAAGGTTTTCTAAACTAGAGCAAACACTAATCCACCACTATTCCGCACTCACTCTACACTCAGAAAGTAATAAGATCACTCTTATTACCAACTAAGTGTTTTCACCAAGAGAGTAATCTGCTTGGACTAAATCTGCTATTGATCTGTATATCGATCTGTTTAGTCACTGCCGAGCAATTTCTCGTATAAGAATAGCTTGAACTCTCTTACAAACTGTCAAGTAAAACTAAAAAGTTAGTATTTGGTGTATTCCCCCCCCCCCCCCATACACCAAACCTTGCTCTTTCGGGACCAACAAAGTGTAATCTAAAGTTATTATCTAGTTTTGATAAAACTTGAGGCTCGTGCTCAACGAGTAAAAAGAAAGGAGACTTAGTAGATTTCGATCTACATTTGATCGAGCCGTGGACGTAGGGAAAGTTTATCCCGAACCACGTTAAATACTTTGTTTTCTTACTTTCTGTTTTACTTTATTATCATCTTCTTCATACTCTTGCATTTAAATCTTGGTTGATAATTTCTCTGAGAAAGAAAACGTTTTTCACATTAAAAAGAGCATTAACCACCATATTCGGCACACTACTCTAATCAAGTTTAAATCTGTGTTTATCATTCTTGATTATTGTTCTTCACACATAAGGTATTATTTGAGTGAGACTAAATCTTCCTAACAAGAAGATTTGTTTCACTACTCCGAGCTATCTTTATTATTAAGAGTGCTAAAGCTTTATATTTAAGTTTTGAACAAGAAAACCTAAAAAGTTTGAATTGGCGTATTCCCCCCCCCCCCCCCATATACCAATCTAGCTCTTTCGGGACCAACAAGTGGTATCAGAGCAGTGGTCCATATTGACCATTGTTTCTAATTCACAAGAGATTATCTCTGTGTGGTCATCTTGGATAGATCTTGAAAACATTTTCACAGCATATTGCACTTGCATTTATCTAATCATTTACTCTACGTCATGGAAGGTCAAATGGCTAGGGCATGTGAGGATTTCTCTATCGCTGGATATGAAGATTGGAGTTTCAGACTGGAGATGTGTCTTAGAGCTCATCACATCAAGATGTGGTCCGTTATCACAAATGGACCAATCAAAATCATGAACAAACATTCTGCTGAGATTAAAGATGGAACAGGACCCACTCCCACTATTGAGATAGTTGAAAAGGAAAAAGATATGGATGACTATACAACGGAGGAGAATAAAGAGGCTAGCTTAGATGACTATGCAAAAGGGTTGATCTCAAGCACAGTTAGAGGAATCTGCCTGGCCAAAATCCGACATCTTAAAATAGCTAAAGAGATGTGGGATGTGCTTCGAGAAATAAGCATGGGATCCGACGTGATTCAAGAAAACAAGCTGTCCATAGCTTGTAACAAATATGAAGAATTCAAGATAAAATCTGGTGAAACCATTGCACAGATGAAGAATAGATTCACCGAAATCTTGATCGAGATAGATGCAATCGACAAAGATAAATATACTCAATGCGAAAAGCTTCTCAAAATCATTCGCGCTCTACCTGCTAGTTGGGAAATATATTCGGCAATGCATCCCATGATGCCAGAGTTTAATTCTCTCACCATTGATGCTTTATTTGATTTACTAACGGGTAATGAGTACGAAATCAATCGTATTCATGGTCAATCTAATTCTTCTTCTCGCAAACCATCTGTTACAGGAACTAAGGAAAAAGAAACTGCCTTCAAAGCAAAGCAGAAAGAGAAGGAGGTGGAAAAGGAGTCTCCACCAACTGTGATAGTGAAAGATTCTTCTAGTTCTGATGATGAAAACTATCTCACCAAGAACTACTTCGAGGAATACTCACTCATGGCCCAAAGATTCCAGAAGATGGAACTTAGGGCAAATAGATATAAACGTCTATACAAAGATAACAACAGAAATTTCAAAGGAAGAGATCGATCTGGAGATCGACCTGAGAAAAGGAATGAGGTAAAATCCACCTCATATGTTAAAGCTGACCTATCTGAATTTTTCTGTTTTAAATGTGGTAGGAAAGGTCATTTCAAAATAGACTGCCCCGATATCTCCAAGGCAGAAAGAGAAGAGCTCAGAAGCAAGCGAGACAAAAAGCTTAGAGAACAAAGGAAAGCCATGCTTGCTGAAGAACAAGCTGCTCCAAGCACATTAACAGACAGCTCGTCCGATAACGATGAAGCTTTTATAGCAAACGAGCAGGATCTTGAATGGGAAGAATGCCTCATGGGTCATGACAACGGACTCTACTCTAATGAGGTAGAAAATAATTCTTCTTCTTTTACTTCTAACTCACTCAAATATGATTCGGGTGATGAAGAAGAAATAGATGAAGAAGACGAACTATCCATCGAAGATTTTAACAAACTCATGGAAGATCATGCAAGATTGAACAAAATGTTCAAACATGCTATAAAAGAAAATGGAAGAATGGCGAATACTCTTCAAGAAATGAAGAAAGTAAGTGCTTCATTTAACGATAGAGAAAAGGCAATGCTTCTACAAATCAAGAACAAAAGTGAAGAAGTCTACGCTCTCACTACTAAGATCTCAGATTTGATTGGGAGAGAATCATCAGCAAATAATAAGGTGGATAATTTAAATACGATGCTTAATTACTACATCCACAAAAAGTCAGACAGAGTTCACCTCATCAATGACATGCAAAAGAGATCATCAGATCGTGGAGGAATAGGGATTGATGGAGTTGACAAAGGACCACCAAAAGGGAAATTTGTCAAAGAAATCAATCATCACAATTCGATCTGATCGTGGGACTGAGTTCATTAATCAAATGATCGAAGCTTATTGCTCAAAGATGGGAATACAACATCAAACATCAGCAGCTCGTACGCCACAACAAAATGGAATTGTAGAAAGACGCAACAGATCGTTAAAGGAAGCAGCTAGAACTATGCTAAATGAGATCAATCTTCCAAAGAAATTCTGGGCAGAAGCGGTCAACACCGCATGCTACACACAGAATCGATCTGCTGTCACTTTACGTCATGGCAAAACTCCATACGAGCTGTGGAATAATAGGAAGCCTCTTCTAACTTATTTTCGTTCTTTCGGATGTAAGTGCTACATTCACAATAATGGGAAAACTCAATTAAAGATATTTGATAACAAAACTGATCAAGGAATATTCTTAGGATATTCCGAAATCAGTAAAGCATATAGTGTCTTTAACAAGCGAACTCTTATTGTGGAAGTAACACCTCATGTTGTATTTGACGAATCTACCTTTGAAGTATCAGGAACAGATGATGATCAACCAAACATGAGATTACCTATCTCCACTCTTAGGAACTCCAGAAGCCAAAAAATTGATGACATTTTACTATGGAGTCCAAGAAAACAGGGAGAAGAAGAAGATTGTCCACCTGCTGAAATAACATCACAGCTAGGGGGAACAAATACTAATGAAGCATCACAGCTAGGGGGAACCTCGCATGAAGAATGCTCACAAGAATCTGTTGATGAACAAAACTTTCAATCTGCTCCACCGCCAACTCAACCACAATCTGTTCAAAACATGGTAAATGTATCAAACATTAACTTAAACGCTGACAATCTCATTAATGATCCTATTGCAGTTCATCCAGAATTTGAAGATCCACCTGATGAAATAGAAATCGAAATATCTGAGGAAGAAATGAAAAGGCGAAGAAAATGGGTAGATAGCCATCCATATGATCTTATTGTTGGGAACCCAACAGATGGAGTTAAAACTAGACGCATGCATGGAGAAAGCGCATTACTAAGCTGCTATCTAGCCCACACCGAACCTAAAGACATCGCAGAAGCCTTGCAAAGTACAGATTGGATCAATGCCACGCAAGAGGAATTAAATGAATTTAAAAGAAATACTGTATGCTACTTGGTGGATCGACCTAGACATCAAGGTGTTATAGGAATAAAATGGATATTCAAGAATAAAAGAGATGAAACAGGAGAAGTGGTAAGAAACAAAGCAAGACTGGTCGCCAAGGGATATTGTCAACAAGAAGGAATTGATTTTGATGAAACCTTCGCACCCGTAGCACGACTAGAAGCTATCAGACTGTTTCTTGCTTATGCAGCCTTCCAACGTTTCAAAGTATTCTAGATGGATGTAAAAAGTGCATTTCTAAATGGCATTCTGGAAGAAGAAGTCTACTTGGAACAACCAGTTGGGTTTGAAGTTGAAGATGAAAACAAAGTGTACAGATTGGTTAAAGCAGTATATGGACTAAAGCAAGCTCCTCGAGCTTGGTATGAAACACTGTCCACTTTCTTACTTCAATCGGGCTTCAAACGAGGATCAGTAGACAAGACGTTGTTCACCATCAAAGTCCAAGACTATATCCTTTTAGTTCAAATTTATGTTGATGATATTATTTTTGGATCGAAATCAGAATTCCTTTGCAACAAATTTAGTAAGCTAATGTAGGATAGGTACAAGATGTCAATGATGGGAGAAATGAACTTCTTCCTAGGCCTGCAAGTCAAGCAATCTGCTGATGGGATCTTAATCAACCAATCCAAATACATTAATGATCTCATCTCAAAGTTTGGTGTTAAAGACAGCAAACCAGCAAAAATCCCTATGCAAACTAATGGACAGATTGGTCCTGAAGCACTTGGGAAGGCAACAGATGTAAAACAGTATCGTGGTATTATCGGTTCACTTTTATATCTTGTTGGGAACCCTAAAGTCTTAGTGTTAATGATGGTCTTTCGAAACACACTTAGCTAGTTTATAGCTTAAACTGTTCTCGTGTAAAAACAGATCACTAGAGATAAGGTGATTTCTGTTATGGAACAGATTAGGAGATGACTTAAAATGTAAAAGAGATATTCCTATAGAAGTCATTCTCAACTTAGAATAGGATGAAAGACAAGGTTTTATGCCAAAGAAGAATCGATCTGCTGTAACAGACAGCGACCAGATCGATGACCAGATCGATGCCTACAGCGAGGAACCAGAACGATTGAGTCATCAATCCATCAGCTGACATCATCCTACACATCATATACACTTTCCACGTCAAGGATCAAAGTCCATCCAACTGGGATTGGAAAGAAGACCTTCGGTTATCATATATAAGGAAAGAGACCGTTAGCAATCTGCTTTCCATAAATCAAAGATTGAGTCAACCTTTCCTATATGGCAAGAACATATATGATGGAAACCATTGATTGGCAATATACCATCTATCTAACGCCAATCAACAACGGCTAGAATTTCTAATTCAATGCCTATATAATTGAAGTAAAAAGATCTGGAAGGGGAGGACATACGCGCGATCTATACTGTTGTCATTCTTTCAAGTAATCTGCCATCCAGACTTAGAGCTTCAACACTCTGTGATTCAATATCACACCAACCACCTCGATTCAAGTCTGTCTTATCGAGACAAAGGAGATTACCCTGCTAGCTAGTAGTTTTCTAGTGGTAACGTAGAAGTAATCTGTTGTAAAGGGGCACGACCCTTAACTCGTGCATAAGTATCTCTCTAGTTTTGATTGATACATGTGACTCGTTCTCCACGAGTATAAAGAAGCAGAGTATCCTAGTATTGGATAATCTGGTCTAGTTTTGACCATATCGTGGACGTAGGGATTTCCAGAACCACGTTAAACAACCGTGTGCTTTATATTTCTGCTTATTTAGTTTCTGTTGTTTATTATTCTAACTCTCTGCACAATCATCCATCTGCATCTCAATCAATCTCCTTAATCAATCGGTTAATACTTAAGGTTTTCTAAACAAGAGCAATCACTGATCCACCATTATTCCGCACTCACTCCACACTCAGAAAGTAATAAGATCAATCTTATTATCAACTAAGTGTTTTCACTAAGAGAGTAATCTGTTTGGACTAAACTAGCTATTGATCTGCATATCGATCTGTTTAGTCACTGCCGAGCAATTTCTCATATTGAATAGCTGAACCTCTCTTATAAATAGTCAAGTAAAACTGAAAAGTTAGTATTTGGTGTATTCCCCCCCCCATACACCAAACCTTGCTCTTTCGGGACCAACAAGTGGTATCAGAGCAGTGGTTCAAACTGACCATTGTTTTGTTTCACAAGGTTAAAACCAGCGTGGTCTACTTGAATAGATCTAGGAAAACCTTTTTCATTCACGTGCATACTATCTGTTATGGAGTCATCTGTTATCAGGGCATGCGAAGAATTCTCTATTCAAGGATATAGAGAATGGAGCTTCAGGATCAAGATGTGTCTTAAAGCCCATCATTGCTTAATGTGGAAAGTAATTGAGGAAGGGCCATTGGCAATTACAGAAGAAACAACTCGTATCACTGAAACAGGAGTACACAAAGAAGAAGTACTTAAAGATCCCAGAAAATATACCTCTGAAGAAAGGAGAGAAGCAAATCTTGATGATTTTGCCAAAGGAATCATCTCCAGCACGGTCAAAGGCATACATCTGGCTAAAATCCAAGATTTGGATACTGCCAAAGAAATGTGGGAAGTCTTAAGAGACCTAGCCCTAGGATCTGAAGTATTGATCGAGAACAAGCTGTCTCTAGCCTGCAAAAAATATGACGAATTCAAAATGAAACTAGGTGAGACAATAGAACAGATGAAGATGAGATTCACTGGAATTCTTCTTGAGATATCTGCGTTCAAAAAGAACAAATATACTCAAAGGGAGAAGAACATGAAAGTTCTTAAAGCTCTTCCACCAAGCTGGGAGATCTATGCAGCAATGCAACCTCTAAGAGCAGATTTCAATGATCTGTCCACTGAAGCCCTATTTGATCATCTCGAAGGTCATGAGTGTGACATCCAAAGAATTCGAGGACCAGACCATCTGTCCAAAAAGACTAAAAGCAGCTCAAAGAAGGACAAAGAGGTAGCCTTCAAAGCGAAGAGCAAACCAGATGATCCTTCTGAGCTTGTTACTCCAGAAGAAGAGAAAGGCTATGACAAACTCTTAAAAGAGTTCGCAATGATCGCCGAACGAATGGACAAGATGGAAACCAGATCGAAGAAATACAGACGCTTCTACAAAGATAACAAGAGAAACTTCAACAAGAAGTATGAAAATGACCGATCTGATGACAAGGATGAGTCCAAGAAGCAGTTCTCTAAAACAACAAAGACCTCTAGTTCTACAGATTACACTTGCTTTGAATGTGGCAGAACAGGTCACTTCAAAACAGATTGTCCAAATCTGTCCAGAAGTCAAAGGGAAGAACTAAGAGCTAAAAGAGATCGAAAGCTTAAATATGAGCGCAAAGCCATGATAGCTGAAGAGAACTCAAGCAGCTCGAGTCATTTCTCAGATAGCTCATCAGAAAATGATGAAGCTTTCATTGCTGACGATGAAGAAAGCTGGAATGAATGCTATATGGGATTGGACAACGGGCTAGATGAAGTTGAGGATCAAAGAACTGCAAGAAGGAGTAAGATAGCAAGAGGAACTATCTGGATTATAGATAGTGGTTGTTCAAAACACATGACATGTGACAAGAACCTACTATCAGATTACATAGAGAAACCAGGCCCACAGGTCACTTTTGGATGTAATTCAAAAGGATATACCAGAGGGTATGGAAACATCAGAGTTGGCAAGACCACTATCACTAATGTGTCATATGTTGAGGGTCTTAGTCACAATCTGTTTTCTGTAAGTCAGTTTTGTGCTAATGGCAATCAGATTGTTTTTGATACTAACAACTGTCTGGTGAAGAACAAGGAAGGAGATGAAATACTCCTTACCGGTAAACTGTAGGATAGATTATATATTGTCCAGTGGACAAATCAGATCGAGACCTGCTTAGTCACTAAGACTGTATCAGAAACAAGCTGGTTATGGCATAAGAGATTAAGTCATCTTAATTTCAAATCAATCAATAGGATTGCCAAGGAAAGGTTAGTGGAAGGACTACCAGATCAAGTGTATGATAAAAATCACATATGTGATGCTTGTCAAGCTGGAAAGCAAACCAGATCATCCTTTACAAGCAAAACAGCTCATTCAACATCAAGGATACTAGAGCTGTTACACCTTGATCTGTTTGGACCAGTCAAACCACTAAGTATCAATGGGAGAAAGTACACATTGGTAATCATAGATGATTACTCAAGATTCACTTGGGTCATCTTTCTGCTAAAGAAAAAAGAAACCCTATACAAGCTCCCTGACTTTCTACACAAAATCACTAAACAGAAAGAGATGAGTATAACCTCTATCAGAACAGATCGAGGAACAAAATTTCTTAACCAGAAGATTGAAGCATACTGCAACAAGATGGGAATCACTCATCAAACATCTGCTGCTCGAACTCCCCAACAGAATGGAGTTGTTGAAAGGAGAAACAGATCACTCAAAGAAGCAGCTCGCACAATGCTTAATTCTACCAATCTACCGAAGAAATTCTGGGCAGAAGCTGTATACACTGCCTGTTATACTCAAAACAGATCATCCATCACAATGAGACATGGAAAAACTCCATAGGAGATTTGGAACAGCAGAAAGCCTAAGATTTCTTATTTTAGAACTTTTGGTTGTTTATGTTACATACATAATAATGGGAAATCACAGTTGAAAACCTTTGATAGCAAAACTGACCCTGGAATATTCTTAGGATATTCTGATGTTAGTAAAGCCTATCGAGTTTACAATAAGAATTCTCATATTGTGGAAGTAACACCTCATGTTGTTTTTGATGAGTCTATCGTTGAGTACAGATCACTAGATGGAAAGCAGACAGAAAATCAGGTGACTACCAGAAGGATGAATGAACTATTACTGGAAGATATTCTTATCTGGAATTCAAAGAGTGAGGATGAAGAAATTATCACTCCACCTGTTGCTGAAGAGATCATACAGCAAGGGGGAATATCACTACACAATCTGGATGAAAACAGATCATCAACAGAAAACAATGAAACAATCATTGCAAATGATGATCAACATTCAGAAGAAAGTCCAGATGAGAATCCATTTCAAGCTACATCAACAGCACACCCTGAATTTGAGGAACCAACAGATCAACCTGATCCTGAGTTATCTGATGAAGAAATGATCAGGAGAAGGAGATGGATACAAGATCATCCACCAGAACAGATTGTTGGGAACCCATCAGATCGTGTGAAGACCAGAAGAATGCATGGAGAAAGTGCATTGTTGAGCTGTTACCTCTCTCGCATGGAACCATCTGATGCTTATGAAGCACTTCAAGATGCAGATTGGATAACTGCAATGCAAGAAGAACTCAATGAGTTCAAAAGGAATGAAGTCTGGTATCTCGTGGACAGACCCAAACACCAGGGTGTGATAGGTGTAAAATGGGTGTTCAAAAATAAACGAGATGAGAATGGTGAAGTAGTCAGAAACAAGGCCAGATTGGTAGCTAAAGGCTATAATCAACAAGAAGGCATTGATTTTGATGAAACATTCGCACTAGTAGCCAGATTAGAAGCCATAAGACTATTTCTAGCATATGCTGCTCACAAACGGTTCAAAGTATACCAGATGGATGTCAAAAGTGCCTTCCTCAATGGTATTCTTGAAGAAGAAGTATATGTGGAACAGCCACCTGGATTTGAAGAGGCAGATCCAGATCAGAAAGTATACAGACTGGCTAAGGCAGTCTATGGTCTAAAACAAGCCCCTAGAGCTTGGTATGAGACCTTATCAACCTTCCTACTAGAATCTGGATTTAGAAGAGGATCTGTTGACAAGACTTTGTTCATCATCAAAGTCAAAGAAAATATTCTCTTAGTCCAGATATATGTAGATGATATCATTTTTGGATCTCAATCTACCTATCTGTGTGACAAATTTGCTGAACTTATGAAAAATAAGTATCAAATGTCCATGATGGGAGAAATGAGTTTCTTTTTAGGATTGCAGGTCAAGCAGCTACCAGATGGTATCTTTATTAATCAGACAAAATACATCAACGATCTGCTGACCAAGTTTGGATTAAAAGACAGTAATCCAGTGAAAATCCCAATGCAGACCAATGGGAAAATTGATCCAGATCCCGAGGGAAAACCAGCTAACATTACACAATACAGAGGGATCATAGGATCACTACTCTACCTAACTGCCAGTAGACCTGACATCACTTTTGCAGTAGGAGTATGTGCTAGATATCAAGCAAACCCCAAAGAGTCTCACATGGAAGCAGCTAAGAAGATACTAAGATATCTTAAGGGAACAGCCCATATAGGATTATGGTATCCATGTGAAGACAATTTTGAGCTGACTGGATATACTGACTCAGACTACGCTGGATGTAAACTGGACAGAAAGTCAACATCTGGTACATGTCAGTTTCTAGGAAATAAACTGATTTCTTGGTTCTCTAAGAAACAGACATCAGTTGCCACTTCAACTACAGAGGCAGAATATATGGCAGCTGGAAGTTGTTGTGCACAAATACTGTGGTTAAGACAACAACTTAGAGACTATGAGATTGATGTCAAGGAAATACCTATTTTCTGTGACAGCTCAAGTGCTATAGCAATCATACAGAACCCAGTGTTGCACACCAGATGCAAACATGTTGATGTGAGACATCACTTTATAAGAGACCATGTTGAAAGAAAACATGTACAGATTGAGAAAATACACACTGAGATTCAGAGAGCAGACATTCTCACTAAGGCATTACCAGAAGAAAGATTTAAGATGCTTTGTGGAAAACTAGGACTTTTAAATCTTGAAGATAGGGCCAGATTGATCTAAATTAGATCAAATTCAATATTCCAACAGAGAATCAAAACCAGTTGATCATGGCCCAGATTGATAAAAACCAGCTTATGTGAAAACTCCAACAAGAAATTAACACCAGATCACTGAGTATATGTGAATACAGATTGATCAAAATTCCAACTGGGAATTATTAAAGAAATCAACCAGATCGATAGTTCTCACCATAAAAGAGATTGACCTTAACCAGATTACTTAATGCCACGTGGATATTGAATTAATATTTCTTATTAATTATTCCATTACTTGGTTAAGGGGGAAAGGTCAACTATATACGGCGACTAATTATCTATATTCTGACATTAGATATCAAAATCTTTTATTTTTGATGATTACGTACAGTAATTGGGAAACGTGATCAAGGAAATATCTACCAAATCAAGAAAAAGGGAGAAACTGACTACAACAAAGACAACGCGCCACATCACAACCATTCGATCATAGCGCGTGCGTCACACGATAAAGAGAGGCGACTATAGGTTGTAAACCTAGAACATGGAAAGGCGGGAAAGCTGAAAAAGGGAAGGATATCTGAATATCTTATTACTCTACTTATCTTCTCTTTCATGTATATAGTTTGATAAGGCGTTTCATGTATCACTCACACTTACATATTTCTCGAAACACTTAGCAAAATTTTCTGCCTCCCAAAATTCTCTCTTCCTTCGCAAAACTCTCTATTTTCTAGCAAAAATGGCTCCCAAATCATCTGTTTTTCTCGAGCAAGCAAGCTTTCTGAAACCTTACATTCACTAAGACCTTTTCGCGGTTCTTGACATCTTCGGGTTTCACAAATTGGAAAAGACATTTGATCTTGTCCGCCAGTGCTAAGGTTTCTTGTTTAGTTTGTTTAATACTATCTCTCACACATGCATATAACAAACTGCTTTTACTCTGTATATCTACTTGTGATTACTGTGATATCGATTGCTAGCTTGCATAAACTGCTTTGGGGCACTTATACTTCACTGATGGAAGGATAGTGCTCACATATGCTCTACTGTGCTTTCTGTAGGTTTCTACAACATTATAACTTCACACCCAGTACACTTCCTACCGAAGGAAGTTGCTGCGTTCTACCTCTCATGGCAAGGAGAGAGAGGTGGAGATGAGGCCACCATCAGGGTGAGCAAAGGGAACACGATTAGCAACACCTCCTACAACGTTATCAACATCATCAACGCCGCTTACAAAGTGAAGGATGAAGGCCTAGAACTTGGAGAAATTACTGCAGAACAGCTGCAAGAAGCTGTGGAGATGGTGATGATTATTCCCATCCAATACACAAACAGGATGTTTGTCCGTGCACTTCTCGCGCCAGAATTCAGAATCTTATTTGAATTCGTACAGCGAATATTTCTCAACCACAACGGCTCATACGATCAGGTCACCCCTGAGAAATTCAGGATCTTAGCTGCCGTAGTACTCAACTTACCAATGAACTGGAGCAGGATTCTGTTTGATCTCTTGGCAAAGGAGGCCAAGATGATCTTAGTTGTGAAAGGAGGCTCACCTGGCATCGAAGTAAAGAGAAGCAGCCTGAGACATTCAACGAAGATAAGCTTTATGCTGGAATCATTCTTTCCTCACCACCAATGGGATACAGATGTTGAGTTCAACACCAAACAACACTTTCCAAAGGACCAGCATCAGATTGAAATGTCGATGGGCATTTCAGCCAATCTGATTGCCAGGGTGAAGGACTCAGTGGTGTTCAGTGCACTGATGGAGATGGGAAATTCGAATCCCATCTGGATTCCTCCATCTGGCCAAGCAGACAGCGACCAGATCGATGCCTACAGCGAGGAACCAGAACGATCGAGTCATCAATCCATCAGCTGACATCATCCTACACATCATATACACTTGCCACGTCAAAGATCAAAGTCCATCCAATTGGGATTGGAAAGAAGACCTTCGGTTAACATATATAAGGAAAGAGACCGTTAGCAATCTGCTTTCCATAAATCAAAGATTGAGTCAACCTTTCCTATATGGCAAGAACAGATATGATGGAAACCATTGATTGGCAATATACCATCTATCTCACGCCAATCAACAACGGCTAGAATTTCTAATTCAATGCCTATATAATTGAAGTAAAAAGATCTGGAAGGGGAGGACATACGCGCGATCTATACTGTTGTCATTCTTTCAAGTAATCTACCATCCAGACTTAGAGCTTCAACACTCTGTGATTCAATATCACACCAACCACCTCGATTCAAGTCTGTCTTATCGAGACAAAGGAGATCACCCTGCTAGCTAGTAGTTTTCTAGTGGTAACGTAGAGGTAATCTGTTGTAAAGGGACACGACCCTTAACTCGTGCATATGTATCTCTCTAGTTTTGATTGATACTTGTGACTCGTTCTCCACGAGTATAAAGAAGCAGAGTATCCTAGTATTGGATAATCTGGTCTAGTTTTGACCAGATCGTGGACGTAGGGATTTCCCGAACCACGTTAAACAACCGTGTGCTTTATATTTCTGCTTATTTAGTTTCTGTTGTTTATTATTCTAACTCTCTGCACAATCATCCATCTGCATCTCAATCAATCTCCTTAATCAATCGGTTAATACTTAAGGTTTTCTAAACAAGAGCAATCACTGATCCACCATTATTCCGCACTCACTCTACATTCAGAAAGTAATAAACTAAGTGTTTTCACTAAGAGAGTAATCTGTTTGGACTGTTGGGAACCCCAGAAATTTATATTGGTTTTGATGATGCTACTCGAAACTACACTTTGTTGTTTTGGAAACCTAATAGTCATTGTCATCTATTAAGGATTATCTTAAGTATAAAAGAAGCAGATCGTTTTGTTAAAAGTAAATAACGATCTGTCTTATTCTTGTATTAGATATCCTGGACACAATGATAGTTATTATTGCAAGTGTTTATTCCCTCAAGTAAGACAGCTCGTTAAACAGAGAGCAGATCGTTTTCCAGGTAATTAACGATCTGCTTCTCGTAATTGCAGCGAGCTGTCATTCCATCTTGCTTGCTTTGGTTTCATTTTCTAGATTATGTTTTAAACAGATCACATTTGTAAAAGTAGCTTGAAGTTTCAAGTTTACTTATAACGATCTGATTCTCTAGTTTAGAGTTCGAATTTTCAAATGGTACAAAATAAGCTTGTATTCTACAAGTTATTTTGGCAGCTCGTCAGAAGGAACAGCCCGCTGCATTCTTTCCTCAACAAGATCGTTATCAAGACATTACAAGAGGATGAAGCAGCGCGTTCAAAAGAAGTATAACCAACTGGTCTATTCAGCAACAGATCGTTTTTTATCCAAAAAACGATCTTATCACCTCAACATCCATATAGCAGATCGTTTGATTCTAAAAACGATCTGGCTGCTTCCAGTTGAAGAAGAATGAGATTAAGCTTCAACACAAAAATCAGCGAGCTGCTATGATATCAAATTCAAGCTGTTCCTCACAATAACTACGGTGGACTGCCGACATACCTAAATTTGTCACAAGTCAACCACTCCTTGTATTGTCACATCAACAGCATGCTTTAAGGAATGAAGTACAAGAATATCAAAATCTCAGTTCGATAAATCATTACCAGTATGGAAATACATTGGGAAATCTCATGAAAGGTGGTAACCACTCTCATTTTGACAGCGCGTGTTTCAACAACACTGCCATGCATTTAATGCAGTCATTAATGCAATGAAGAAGGACTACTTCTTCTCCAACGGATAGTTTCTTCAAAGAGGCTATAAATACCACTTTCTCTTCCAGAAACGAGTACGAGAATTCAAGCGAAAAAACTGCCATTACTGTGCTCAAAATACTTCAAGGTTTCATCGTTCAAAGCACTCCTTCAAAATCAAGATTTCTTTTGAGTGTTTACAGTTCTTGAAGTTATTACTTTCTGGATATTTGTTTGTTTCAAAACCCAAAAGTTAGGATCTAGTTTTGATCCAGTTATATTCCTAGATTGTAGTTCTCAATCTTAGGAAGAAGAAGTGTAATCACAAGTATTTATCTAGTTGTGATAAAGCTTGTGGCTCGTACTCAACGAGTAAAAAGAAAGGAGACTTTAGTTGATTTCGATCTAGTTTTGATCGAGCCGTGGACGTAGGGAAGTTTATCCCGAACCACATTAACTCTTGTGTTCTTTACTTTCTGTTTTACTCCTCCATCATCTTCTTCATACTCATACATATAAAATCTGGGTTGTTAACTCTTCGAGAAAGAAAACGTTTTCATCTTAAAAGGAGCATTAACCACCAAATTCCGCACACAACTTTAATCAAGTGTAAATTTGTGTTTGTGTCTCTTGATTATTGTTATTCACATATAAGGTATTTTTTGAGTGAGACTTAATCTTCCTAATAAGAAGATTTATCTTACTACGTCAAGCTATCTTAAGTTATTAAGAGTGCTAAAGCCTTATACTTAAGTACTGTACAAGAAAACCTAGAAAGTTGTTGAATTGGTGTATCCCCCCCCCCCCATACACCAATCTAGCTCTTTCGGGACCAACAAGTGGTATCAGAGCAGTGGTTCATTTTGACCATTGTTTCTAATTCGCAAGAAATTATCTCTGTGTGGTCATCTTGGATAGATCTTGAAAAACGTTTTCACAGCATATTGCACTTGCACTTATTTAATCATCTACCTTGAAGTTATGGAAGGACAGATGATACGTGCTTGTGAGGATTTCTCCATTGCTGGATATGAAGACTGGAGTTTCAGAATTGAGATGTGTTTACGAGCACAACATATCAAAATGTGGAAGGTTATTACTGATGGACCCATCAAAATTATGAACAAGGGAAGTGCTGAGATAAAAGATGGAACTAGTCCAACTCCCTCACTGGTCATAGTTGAAAAGGAGAAGACTATTGACGAATACACTGTTGAAGAAAGAAAAGAAGCTGGACTCGATGACTTCGCCAAAGGTCTAATTTCAAGTACAGTAAGAGGTGTGTACTTGGCCAAAATCAGACATCTTCAAACTGCAAAGGAGATGTGGGATGTACTCAAAGAAATTAGCCGTGGATCAGACATCATACAAGAAAACAAGCTGTCTATTGCTTGTAACAAATTTGAAGAATTCAAAATGAAGTCAGGAGAGACCATAGCTCAAATGAAGAACCGGTTCACAGAAGTATTGATTGAAATAGCCATCATCGACAAAAACAAGTATTCTCAACGAGAGAAAAACTTGAAAGTCATTCGTGCTCTACCTGCTACCTGGGAAATCTACTCAGCCATGCATCCCATGATGCAAGAGTTTAATTCTCTTACCACTGATTCCTTATTTGATTTACTAACGGGCAATGAGTACGAAATCAATCGTATTCATGGCCACTCTAATTCTTCCTCTAGTAAACCCTCTGCTGCAGGAATGAAGGAAAAAGATACTGCCTTCAAGGCCAAGTTAAAAGAAAAGGAAGTGGAAAAGAAGTCTCCACCAATCGTGATAGTAAAAGAAGCATCTAGTTCAGATGATGAAAACTATCCTACCAAAAACTACTTCGAGGAGTACTCACTCATGGCTCAAAGATTCCAAAAGATGGAGCTTAGGGCTAACAGATATAAACGCCTCTACAAAGACAACAGAAATTTCAAAGGAAGAGATCGATCTGGAGATCGACCTGAGAAAAAGAATGAGGTAAAATCCACCTCATTTGTTAAGGCTGACCTATCTGAATTTTCCTGCTTTAAATGTGGTAGGAAAGGTCACTTCAAAACGGACTGCCCCGATATCTCCAAGGCAGAAAGAGAGGAGCTTAGAAGCAAGCGAGACAAGAAGCTTAGAGAACAACGCAAAGCCATGCTTGCTGAAGAACAATCTGCTTCAAGAACATTAACCGACAGCTCATCCGAAAACGATGAAGCCTTCATCGCCGAAGAGGATGAAGAATGGGATGAATATCTCATGGGTCATGACAATGGACTCGACGACAATGAGGTAGTAAATAATTGTTCTTCTCCTATTTCTAACTCACCTATATATGATTCGGGTGACAACGAGGAGATAGATGAAGAAGAAGAAGACGATCTCTCCATTGAAGATTTTAACAAACTCATGGAAGATCATGCAAGATTGAACAAGATGTTCAAACATGCCATAAAGGAAAATGGAAGAATGGTTAATACGATTCAAGAAATGAAGAAAGTAAGTGCTTCATTTAACGATAGAGAAAAGGCAATGCTCCTGCAAATCAAGAACAAAAGTGAAGAAGTCTACGCTCTCACTGCCAAAATTTCTGACCTAATGGGAAGAGAATCTTCAGCCAACAATAAGATGGAAAATTTGAATGCAATGCTCAATTATTACATTCACAAAAAGTCAGATAGAGTCCATCTTATTAATGACATGCAAAAGAGATCATCAGATCGTGGAGGTATTGGATTTAATGGAGTTGACAAAGGTCCACCTAAAGGAAACTTTGTCAAGGAAAAAGGGAAAGACAAGATCGTAAATCTCAACAACAATGCAAATCAGCCGCAAATAATTTTGATCAAGGATCAAGGACAGCAACAACAAAGGTTCACTACATAAGGAATTGGTTTTCAACAAAGAAAACCACCTGCTCAAGGGATCAATCAACCTGCACAAAAGGACAACCATCAGCGAGCTCCCCAGTTATTCAACCGGAGGCAACGATCTGCCCCTTTCAAACAACCTGCTCCTAGAAAACAAGTTGTGTCAAATCAACAACCTGTCAAGAAGAAAGTTGTGTATATCGACTTCAGTGGGAAACAAGTCAGACCGTCACAGAATGTCATAATAATTAGACAAATATGGGTTCCAAAAGGAACATTGTCTACTAACAAAGCTCCCTCATTCAGTGGGGTAGCTAAATGAACTTTCTGTGCAGGATAGGAGATCGATGAGAAGGACACGCACAGCTCGGGGCGCAGATTGGATACTTGATAGTGGATGCTCCAAACATATGACATACAACAAAGAATTGTTAATCAACTACAAAGAATGCACTGGACCAATTGTTACCTTTGGAGGAAACTCAAAAGGATACACAAAGGGTTATGGTGACCTTCAAGTTGGTAACACTACTATTTTAAATGTATCGTATGTTGAAGGACTAAATCACAATCTATTCTCAATTAGCTAATTTTGTGCTAATAACAAGAGAGTAGAATTCACCGCTAACAAGTGTCTTGTTAAAAACATAGAAGGAGAAGAAATTCTTCTTACTGGGATTTTGCAGGACAGGTTGTATATTGTACAATGGAACAATCAAAGTGAAACCTGTCTAGTGACAAAATCAAATTCAGAAACCAGCTGGCTGTGGCACAAACGATTGAGCCATTTGAACTTCAAGACAATCAACAAGCTGGTGAAGGACAATTTGGTTGAAGGTCTACCCAATCAAGTATTCGACAAAGATCATAAATGTGATGCTTGCCAAGCGGGAAAACAAACAAGAGCTTCATTCTCTACGAAGGCAGCCCACTCCACTTCAAGAATTCTAGAGCTCCTACATCTAGACCTTTTTGGACCTGTATCTCCATTAAGTGTTAACGGTAGAAAGTATACTCTTGTTGTTATTGATGATTTCTCTAGATTTACTTGGGTTATTTTTATGTTCAAGAAAAGAGAAACACTAGAGAAACTACCCGATCTCCTCAACAAACTTTCAAATCAAAAGGAGTCATCTATCATCACCATTCGATCTGATCGTGGAACCGAATTTATCAATCATATGATCGAAGAATACTGCTCAAAAATGGGAATTCATCATCAAACTTCAGCAACTCGAACACCTCAACAAAATGGGATTGTAGAGAGACGCAACAGATCGCTCAAGGAGGCCGCTCGAACCATGCTGAATGAAATCAATCTCCCAAAGAAGTTCTGGGCTGAAGCAGTCAACACCGCCTGCTATACTCAAAATTGATCTGTTGTGACAAAACGTTATGGGAAAACTCCATACGAGCTATGGAACAACAGGAAGCCTCGGATCTCTTATTTTAAATCTTTTGGTTGCAAATGTTACATTTACAACAATGGAAAATCTCAATTAAAAACCTTTGACTGCAAAAGTGATCAAGGAATATTTTTAGGATATTCTGAAATCAGTAAAGCTTATAGGGTTTTTAATAAAAGAACTCTTGTTGTGGAAGTAACACCACATGTTGTTTTTGATGAAACCAATTTTGAAGTCTCAGGAACAGATAGCAGTTATTCAAAGGATGATAACTCTCGCTCAACCTTGAGAAATTCCACAGATTGTCTAGTCGATGACATTCTACTATGGAGTCCACGAAGAGATGAAGATGAAGAAGAAACCAATAATCAACATGCTGGAGAAAACTCACAGCAAGGGGAAACAGATGGACAACTCACTCATCTAGGGGGAACAAATGAAGGGGGAACTTCTCATGAACATTCTCAACCAACTGTTGATGATCAAAATACTCTTTCCCCTCCCTCAACTCAACAACCATCTGTTCAACAATTGGTAAATGAAGTATCATGCATTGATTTAAATACTAACGATCTCTTTGATGCACCTACCATAGATCACCCTGAATTTGAAAATTCACCCGAAGAGATAGAGATCGAAATCTCTGAAGAAGAAATGAAAAGAAGAAGAAAATGGATAGATAGCCATCCATCCGATCTCATTGTTGGGAACCCTACGGATAGAGTCAAAACAAGACGCATGCATGGAGAAAGCGCGTTACTAAGCTGCTATCTTGCTCACACCGAACCTAAGGACATCGTAGAAGCCTTGCAAAGTGCAGATTGGATCAATGCCATGCAAGAAGAATTGAATGAGTTCAAGAGAAATGATGTGTGGTACTTAGTGGATCGACCTCATCATCAAGGTGTGATTGGAGTCAAATGGATTTTCAAGAATAAAAGAGATGAAACAGGTGAAGTAGTAAGAAACAAGGCAAGGCTAGTCGCAAAAGGTTATTGTCAACAAGAAGGGATAGATTTTGACGAAACATTTGCACCTGTTGCAAGACTAGAAGCCATCAGATTGTTTCTTGCTTATGCTGCTTTCCAACGCTTCAAAGTATTCCAGATGGATGTAAAGAGTGCATTTTTGAATAGAATTCTAGAAGAAGAAGTTTATTTGGAACAACCACCTGGGTTTGAAGTTGAAGATGAGAGCAAGGTGTACAGATTGGTTAAAGCCGTATATGGACTGAAGCAAGCTCCTCGAGCTTGGTATGAAACACTGTCCACCTTCTTACTACAATCGAGATTCAAACGAGGATCAGTTGACAAGACATTATCAAAGTTCAAGACTATATCCTTTTAGTTCAAATTTATGTTGATGACATCATTTTTGGATCCAAATCTGAATTCCTTTGTGACAAGTTTAGTAAGCTAATGCAGGACAAGTACAAGATGTTAATGATGGGAGAAATGAATTTCTTCATAGGCTTACAAGTCAAGCAATCTGCTGATGGGATTCTAATTAATCAATCCAAATACATCAACGATCTCATCACAAAATTTGGAGTTAAAGATTGCAAACCAGGAAAAATACCAATGCAAACCAATGGGCAGATTGGCCCTGATGTACTCGGGAAGGCAATAGATGTAAAATTGTATCGTGGTATTATTGGTTCACTTTTATACCTAACTGCTAGTCGACCTGATATTACTTTTGCAGTTGGTGTTTGTGCTAGGTATCAAGCAAGTCCAAGAGAATCCCACTTAGAAGCAGCCAAACGAATTTTACGTTATCTCAAAGGGACCATTGAGATAGGTTTATGGTATCCTTGTGATGATAATTTTGAATTAACTGGTTACTCTGATTCTGATTATGCAGGTTGCAAGCTTGATAGAAAATCCACATCTGGGACTTGTCAGTTTCTTGGAAACAAGCTCATCTCGTGGTTCTCTAAAAAGCAAACTTCGGTTGCAACCTCAACAACAGAAGCAGAATACATGGCTGCAGGGAGTTGCACAGCACAAATCTTGTGGATCAAACAACAACTAAAAGATTATGAAGTATACATGGATAGCGTGCCAATATTTTGTGATAGCTCGAGCGCAATTGCCATCACGCAAAATCCTGTCCTTCACACTCGCTGCAAACATGTCGATGTTCGTCATCACTTTATACGTGACCATGTTGAAAAGAAGAACATCAAGATAGAGAAAATTCACACGGATGTGCAGCGAGCTGATGTTCTCACAAAAGCATTACCTGAAGACAGATTCAAAATGCTATGTGGAAAATTGGGTTTAATAAACCTTGAAATTGGTACAAGTGTTGATAACAGCTAGCTGGTGGTAAAAAACAATCTGTTATCACACCTCTAAATCTAGCTCCTCTGTTACTAAGTTATAACGCGCTGCTAAAACAGTGCTTAACTTCAAATCAAACTGCATAATTTTGTGTATTAACAGCTATCTGCTCAAATTGATTGTACACAGCAGATCGTTCAAAGAAGAAAACGATCTGCTCGAAAACGATATGTCCATCAAATACAACAAGCAGCGAGCTGCAATATGAAAGAGGATAGCAGATCGTTCACAGGATTAAAACGATCTACTGCTAACAGATCGTTAAGCAGCAAACAACGATCTGCTCCCCATAACAGCAAGCTACAACTATGAAAATCAGCAGCCAGCTGCCAAAATCAAGAAAGCGCAGATCGTTATAGTCCGACAACGATCTGCTAGTGCATTAATCAAGGGGGAATCAACAGTGAAGGGGGAATTCAACTCATTTATTTCTCCGACTATTGAATTATTTAATTCTAATGATTGCTAATAAATATAATTGATTTTCTAAATATTTCAAGCGCCTGCACATTAGAAAAAAGTGACGATTGAAGCACCAGACATTTAATGTTGCAGTCCTCGATTTGTGTATCGAGACAATGATGTGACAACCGTTTAGGGCGTATGAACTTCACTCAGTTTTGGGCGGCAAATCATTACACCAGGGAGTAATCTCAACCGTTACTTATTATTACTTTTACATGATTTAATCTGGTTCGTTCATGATATACCTATAAGTATGTGAATGTTTGACTGTTCCTCTTACACTTTCAAAAATTCCCTCGCATAAAACCTAAAACCACCATTGTTGTGTTAGTTCTCTCAAACCAAGCTTTTCTGCAACCAAATATTTTCCAAACAACTCTAGTCAGTTTCAAAATGTCTGCTTCCGAAGCAAGCTCTTCTTCCTCTCAAGCTAAACCCATTACCTTATCAGAGATGCTTCACACTATAGAAGCAAAATTATCACCGGAGCCTCGTGCTGTACTCCAACATCATGGGTTTCATACCTTAGATGTTTTATTTAGCAAAATCATGGCTTGCTCAGGTTTAAACAACAAGCTTGCCCTTATTTTTCAATATCATTCAAGCCTGCCTCTACTATATGAAGTACTAATAGCTTGATGATTTTTAATCGTTTACTTGTTGCATATGTGTCTGTGTGTTCTATATGTATGATTATTTGCTTAAGATTCAATTGTTCATCCATGATAAACTGTATATTTCTTTAACATTGTTATCCGCACATATTATCAATCGCTTAATTAGTATGCATTTCTATCTAGATTCAATTAAATTCCAAGAAGGAAATCAGAAGTTGAAACTAGCAAACTGCACATTCCATAACATAGAACTTGAAATTTTCTTAGAACAATCGATCAATCAAAACGAAAACATGCTTCAGGAAAGAAAATAATACCCAGACTCCTAACTAAAAGAGTGAGAAGAGGAGCCTTACCTTGAAACAGCGACGCGAGAAGTGAGGGAAAGGAATGGCGGGCTGCAGGGGAGGCGACAAGAAGAGCAGCGCTGAGGAGACCTTAGGCGAGCATGCAGCGCTGTGGAGAGAAGTCAAGCGAGAGGGAGCGATGCGGAGAGTGAAGCGTTGCTGCATGTCTGTGGGGGGGGGGAGTGCAGCTTGGCTGCATGTCAATGGGGAGTGCGGCGGGCTGCTCACGGCCGAAGCAGGAGGCGAAGGATGGATGATCTCGAGCACCGGGGCTCCCGGGAGGACACACTGTGGAGAAAGAAGCAGTGTGAGACAAGAAAAGAAGAAAGAATGAGAAGGAAAAGAAAGAGGAAGGGAAGACTAACCTCGAACGAAGAACAGCGGCGAGGTGGCGAGATAGGCACGACTGCGGGGACGGCGGTGCAGAGGCGACGAGCAAGAGCACGGTGCTGCGCTGTGGTGGAGGTGCGACGTGGTGGTGATGGTGCGCTGTGGTGGTGAAGGTGCGCTGTGGTGGTGATTGTGGTGCGACGTGGTGATTTCAGACGGAGGAGAGCCGAGAGAGTGACGGAGATCAGAGGGGCGGAGGAGAGACGGCGAGAGAGAAGATGGGGGAGGCGCCTGTGAAGGGGAAGAAGAAAGAATGGGTGGGGTTTAGTCTAGGTTAAGTCATTAAGAAACATCTAGAATTTGGGCCCGGGTCATGGGCCGGGTTAATGGGCCAATGACTAAATGGACTGGGCTCTAAAAATAACCTTGTACTGGGCTAGAATATCACACGAATGGGCCAAGATCTTAGTCTAAATTGGGCCGAGAATTTAG
>JAPKLX010000546.1:25794-41960 GCA_026898415.1 Leonotis leonurus | reverse complement strand
TGTTATTCTAGCCCAGTACAAGGTTATTTTTAGAGCCCAGTCCATTTCGTCATTGGCCCGTTAACCCGGCCCATGACCCGGGCCCAAATTCTAGATGTTTCTTATTGACTAAACCTAGACTAAACCCCACCCATTCTTTCTTCTTCCCCTCCACAGGCGCCTCCCACATCTTCTCTCTCGCCATCTCTCCTCCGCCCCTCTGATCTCCGTCACTCTCTCTCGGCTCTCCTCCGTCTGAAATCACCACGACGCACCACAATCACCACCACAACGCACCTTCACTACCACAGTGCACCATCACCACCACGTCGCACCTCCACCACAGTGCAGCACCGTGCTCCTGCTCGTCGCCTCTGCACTGCCGTCCCCGCAGTCGTGCCTATCTCGCCACCTCGCCGCTGTTCTTCGTTCAAGGTTAGTCTTCCCTTCCTCTTTCTTTTCCTTCTCCTTCTTTCTTCTTTTCTTGTCTCACGCTGCTTCTTTCTCCACAATGTGTCCTCCCGGGAGCCCCGATGCTCGAGCTCATCCATCATTCGCCTCCTGCTTCGGCCGTGAGCAGCCCGCCACACTCCCCATTGACATGCAACGCTGCACTCTCCGCATCGCTCCCTCTCGCCTGACTTCTCTCCACAGCGCTGCATGCTCGCCTAAGGTCTCCTCAGCGCTGCTCTTCTTGTCGCCTCCCCTGCAGCCCGCCATTCCTTTCCCAAACTTCTCGCGTCGCTCTTTCAAGGTAAGGCTCCTCTTCTCACTCTTTTAGTTAGGAGTTTGGGTATTATTTTCTTTCCTAAAGCATGTTTTCGTTTTGATTGATCGATTGTTCTAAGAAAATTTCAAGTTCTATGTTATGGAATGTGCAGTTTGATGGTTTCAACTTCTGACTTCCTTCTTGGAATTTAATTGAATCTTATGAGGGAATGAATATTTGCAGATTGGTTTTGGGGTTGGTTTGGGTCTGTCCGGGGTTATCTGGAACTGCCCGAAGCCGTTCGGGGTGGTTCGAGGTCTGCCGGAACCGTTCGAGGCTATTTCAAAGCTGTCCGGGGTCTGCCGTGGCTGTCCGGAGTTGTTCGGAATCTGTTCGAGGTCGTCCAGCGCCGTGCGGGGCTGTCCGGGCTGTCCGAGTTGGTTCGGGGTGATTCAGGGCTATTCGAAGTGGTTCGGGGCCTGTTCGAGGAAGCTCACGGCTGTGCAGCAGCCGTGCACTACCGCTTCCTTATTCATTAGGTATATTCTCTTTTTTTTTTCTTCTTTGCCATGTAGATTACAGATTAGGATAGATTGCATATCAATATTCACATAAGACTTTAAACGATGCTTTTCCTATGTTAATGACATGCTCTTCTAAGTTCAAGGTGCAGCGCCTAAGTTCAGAGTCTAAGTTTCAATTTATAAAACGCCTGTACATGTAAATAATATGTAGCTAAGGGAAGTAAATGTTAGAGCAGAATTCTTTACCTTATGAAATGCTATTTCTTCTCTTGTCCTGATTTTTCTTTAAGTTTCCAATTCGGCAGCGTTTTGGTATGAATTGAGTGGGTGGTAATTATTTGTTAAGGTTATACTTCTTTATATAGAGGGTTGAATTTCTATTGTCTACTTGCTTTCAGCAGGGTATGGATAGAAAGGATATGAGTTGAGTGAAGTGAAGTGGCGTGGCAGTTCTGCTCGGGTCTTCTCAGCCGTCTGCCTACTACTGCAGCCTATAATCCTTATATTTGCACTGCAGGCTTTTATCTCTCTTCCTTTTTATTTATTTATTTTTTTTGCTGGGGTGTTTCAGTTTGATGATGTATGTATTATTTGTTTTCTGTAATAGAATCCAGTTTCTGTAACAAAAATCTGATTAATTCTTGCTATATCTATCTGCAGCCTTTTTATAATAATATATATATATATATATATATTACGTATGTAGGGAATTTTCTAATGCTTGATCTCATCCCCCCCCCCCATACATGAAATATATAACCCATACATATAATGCATAACAAGTTGACTATTAATACTTCTAAACAATTTATGATATAGATTAATACAATTATCACACTAATTATTATTATCATATATATATCGTAACAATGAAGGCATATAATATAAATAGAAACTAATAATATATATTAATGATAAATAATAATAATAATGACCTAAATGATTCTTAGAAATGATAATAAGTTGGGTAGTTAATTATGAGGATTCCTAACACCGAATCATTATAAATTTAACCATTTCAATTTAACATAAGTGGAGAATAATATTGACAGTTGCTACTTATTATCTATTCTTAATTAGAACTTTAGGAACTCCCTACATACTTGATACAAAATAGGTCTAATGAAAAGAGCGGGTCATTACAGAGTATCTTTATCGTATTTGCGATTAAGGTTTAGCAAAAGGGAAAGCTCTAGACGTCAAAGACTCAAGATCTTACTAGACGAGGAAGCAGTTCAGGTAGAGGCTTTCTTTTACAAATCAAATCGTATGCGTTGTACCAAATTACTATTTTCGCCTTAGAAATTCTGTAGAATTTAAAAACTTTATGAAATATTGCATTGTCGAAAATATTTATATTTGGTATGTTGCGTATCTGTTGAACAATTAATCGATTTCGGGTCTTTAAAGATTTATATCTTTTAAGGCTAGTGTACACCAGAACTGTGAGTCATCTTAGCGGGTTGGCCGGTTCAGTGTTCGCGGAAAGTGGCCACTTTCCCGACACCCAAAATTACAGATATGTTTGATTACTCCAGAACTTAGACTGCGCAGTCAAACTTTTAAGATCACAAGAATTTTAGTGAACATAGGTACTTTAGTGACAAAATCCCTATGTTGCACTGTGTTACGACAATGACAAATATATTAGTACGAATGTGATTTCGGCACGTGTTTACTGAGTACTTTCGTACTCAGCCCTGCATATATTTATAAATGTGCAGGTTAAGTCGTGATGACGAAGTGGAAGGCTCAACGGTGATTTTTGTGAAACTCTTAATGTTTTACTCTCGGTGATTTATATGTCTTCATACATGTAAATCTAGATATTGATCCAGTTTACGCTGCCAGACTTTTATTTTAGATTCAAGAACTTATCAGATATTTCTTTTGGCTTTGAACTATGTATTTCCGTTTATGTACTTGGGTTTTTCGTAACACCCAATTCTATCGAAATTTCCATATTTTGCGGTACGTTTCATGTTTCATCCTAATATCAACGCTTAAGTTTCTTTTCGTTTTCCACATTTTTTTCCGAGTCACGTCTTCCTCGATTTTGCTTAGAGAAGTGAAATGGGGACGTGACAGAGTGGTATCAGAGCATTTGTGCTTGAAACCCGAGAGTCTTTTGAAATTCGTGACTAATATTGTTCCACTAGACACCTGAAACGAGTTGACAAAACTCGAGCACTTCCGTACATCACGCCCAGCAAGGAGAAGCTAAGCAGTTCATTTGAATATGAATGCTTGGAATAGACAGATTCCGTTATTTTTACGTTCAAAATTAGAAATTCAAAGTTCTTTTGTGAACTTGGAATGCTTAGTTGTATGTTTTCTTTTATAAAAAGGAAACATAAACGAGAATTTGGAAGAAACTTTCACAGGTTACTCGGAAACGAGAACATCCCAACTAAAGCCAAATCCTAACCTACGAGAAATAAAAGGAAAAGACCTTTCCTTTCTTAAACCAATCCAGAAAAGGGATATGATGCGATAACGTATCGTTCCTAGTGATAGAATTTAGAAAGGATAAATCATTAAGTTATTCAGTAAGTAAAATAAAGTATCCGAAACTAAAAAGTCACGAGAATAAGAAATACTTTAAAAGTCTATACCAAGAAAGTATACTATGCTAAAAGACTTGTAAAGTTCTAAGGGTTCAGAATAAATCAAAAGTGCTTTAGCACTCAACTAGACTATATATTTATAGAATGAGATTAGATGAATCTGATTGAATTTTTTTTTTTCCTTTAGATGGCGAGGATGATACGTACTGCGAGGAAGAGGGTATCACCGAGAGCTTCCCCGGCTACCATACTGAGAGCCTATCAAACCTATGCACCGTGCTTGGGAGACGACTTAGGAGAGTTCCTATCTCACTATAGGAGGATGTGGGAGTCAGCATTGCCTCATGGTGCCACAGGCCTAGACGGGATCATGCGGTTGATCCAGCTGCTGCCGACTGACTGGCAGGGATGGGCTAGGATGACTTCTAGGGACTTTATCCACCCCGTTGATAGGAGTTTTGATCGGGAGGGGGACTTTCCGATGATTATTGCTACACACCACTACCACTACGACGCCTTTGGCAGAGCACCTATGGGACCCTATATTCTACCCGGAGATTTAGCACCTGTAGGCGACGTGCCGGATAGGTGGGCTCCACTACTTCCTGCATACCTTCCGATGGGAGTGATTCCATTAGCACCGATATCCAGCTTTCTGTACCCGCGATCCCAGCGAGACACGATGCTGAGGCAGGATCGTCACGACCCGTGAGAGAGATTCGATCATCACCACCGTGCCCTAGAGCACCGATTTCATATCCCATGTCCACGTCTGCCCTGGGATGCATACTGAGAGTCGAGCGTGAGGCGTCGATGACGAGAGGCAAAGGCAAGGCCTTAGCACGTCCGACTCAGAGGACGACCACACTCGAGCCGGGCCATCAACAGCTACTACCAGCAGGGATTCTCGGAAGAGGGAGCTATTCCCAGACACCAGGACCTTCTACGCCGATCTGAGGCGTAGGATAGCCGAGCTGCAAGACCCGGCAAGGAGGAGCGAGGATAGCGATGACCCCGAGGAGATGGAGGACCCGGAGGAGGACTCCGACTGGGAGCAGGGATGCTAGTCGGGTCGAGGCTCCACTGACTCGACGGCTCGCCCATAGTAGGGCGATCCGGTGCTGACCTAGGAGGAGGGGATGTTTTTCATCAGAAACGAGTTGCATGTCTAGACCGTTCTGATTTTCTTTAGGTATTTTCTTTTGACGGAAACGTGGATCCTGTGAGGACCGTTCCATAACCTTTTTAAGTTATGTTATTTTCTTGTCTTTTCTTTTCTCACTAATTTCCACATATAGTACGTGTGCCGTGATTAGGTATTTTTGTGATGCCACATAGGATAGAGAGCATCTTAAACGCGTACTTTATAAGTTCGACTTTTGGGTACGATTGTATCGAAGACCTCAGAGAGGCATGTTTCCTGCGTGTATATATATAAACTTTAGTAGTAATTGCAGTAAATAGAACTATTATCAGTAGTAACTATATATATAAAATATCTGTGAAAAAAAAAAAAAAAAAAAAAACGTGTAAAGCCCTAAAAGAAAATTTTCTATATACATTGGAAGCTGATAGAAATACATGTTAGAAATAAAGATTTTCTCCATGTTTTAGACTTGGTGGAAATAGATATACATATATATATGTCTTATTAATGAGGAAATTTATTTAGCAGAATGCCACCGAGAAGAGCGGGACGCCCAATAGGCGGAGGCAGAGGAAGAGGTCCTAGAATCGCTGAGGAAGGACCTGAAATAGAACGTGAACCAACCCCACCCCTTCCACCGCCGGAGCGCAGAATTGAAGAACTGTTTTTAAGGCAAAACCCACCGGTTTTCAATGGAATGGGAGATCCTGCGGAAGCAGAACTTTGGGTACGAGCTTTGGAGCGCATTTTCAATTTCCTGCGCTGTACGGACCAGGAGCGCATGACCTGGGATATATGATAAGTATATTCCTAAGAGCTACTGCAAGAAGAAGGAGGCAGAATTTTATAATTTGAAACAAGGAAAGATGACTTTCACAGAGTATGATCGGACGTTCTGTGATATGGCAAGATATGCGCCGGAGCAAGTAGACACAGATGAAAGAATGGCCAAAAATTTTTGTGCTGGGCTGAGGCACGAGATAAGGATGGCATTGGCAAGCCATGGGGGATTGTCCTACACCGAATCCCTAAATCGAGCTTTGGACATTGAAGCTGCAATGCCAGGGGAAAAGTACACGCCTATTACGACACCGATATCCGCCCAACCACAATCTCAAGGCTATAAGGGAAAGCGTAAATGGGAGGATAACAGGAAGGACTTTGCTATGAAAAAGCCATGGGAAGGGCCAGTGCATTCCCAAAGCTTTGGAAAGAAAAACTCGACTGTCCAGAAAGGGAATTATCCATAAAAGTTCCCTACCTGCCCCAAATGCAAGAAGATGCATGAGGGAATATGCAAGGCAGGCAGCGAAGGATGCTTTGCATGTGAACAGAAAGGACACTTTGCCAACAACTGCCCCACACGACAACAAGTAGATTTGTACTTACGACTTATTATTTTTGTCAAATATATTTGAATTATATACATTCATATTCGTGTTAAAGTATAGGAAATGATTCGATTTCAATTTTAAATATTCGCTACCGTGAATTAACATTCCCTTCACATTTTGATAAAATGTTTTTAATACCTATTTTAATTGTATCTCTTATATTAATTTATAAAAATTTGTAAAATATACTCCCTCCGTCCACAAAGAGTGTATCATTATTACCTAAATGGGGCCTCCACAAAGAGTGTATCATTTCCTTTTTAGTACATGGTCCAACATAACTTCATACACTATAAATCACATCACATCTCACTATTTAGTGGACCTCCTTTCTCCACCAAAACAACACAACATAGTTTTCTTAACACATGTGCTCACTCCCCCATAATAAACTTATCATGGAAGGAGGGAGTACATTTTAAAGGCATTTTTGAAAACCAACAGTTCATTACTGGAATCGTAGTAATGAATGTTCAGTTACAATTCTAAAATAATTGAAATGTGAAGCAACAATTCAGTTACGATTAGAACTATAATTGTAATTGTGAACACATCTAATTATCATCTCCCTAAACTACTCATGTTTGTTTCAATCTCGTAAAATAATAACATTAATTATTTGGATTTATTCATTTATATACATTATATAACCAATTCAAATCCATATAATTATGTTCAACCAATTGATTTTCGTCTTACGCCCATATAATTAATGTGCTATAATTCGAATATATAAAATATATATTATAAGTAAATATTACTAATTAAAATAAATTATATTTGAATATTTTAAAAATCTAACCAATTTATCTAAATATTATGTATGCGTATTTATATCAAAGTCGATAAATGACTTGTTACACATTCTTATCCCTTAATTACTCATCTGTGTCCAATTCCATATGAAAATAAACTCTGATTATATGAATTTATTTATTTATATGAATATATGCATTTAAATTTGATTAAAAATTATATATATATATATATGCTTGCTTCAAAAATTCAATATATATGAATTTTACTGGGTGTGGAGAATTCATTTAAATTATTTATTTGTAACTAAAATGAATATTTTTTTTAATGTGCACATGTAATATAAATTATTCTATAAAATGAAATACATGAACACAGGATAAATTTTCTCATGTGCTCATCATGTAAATGAGTATTTTTATCTATTATTTTTAAATGAGTATTTTTTTATCTTTGAAAAAGGTTGAATATAATTTATTATTAAATTAGTTATCAAAATATAAATATCAAACAAATATATCACTAAATATATATATATATATATATATATATATTACATTTATGAAAATGATACATAAATATGGAATAATATATAATACAATATATGTTGGGAACCCCACAAATTTATTTATGTTTTGATGATGTTTCTCGAAACTACACTTAGTCGATTTTAGGATCTCAAAGAAAACCAAGGAGTCATTGTCATCTATTAAGGAATGTCTCAAGTATAAAAGAAGCAGATCGTTTTCTAATATTACGATCCGTATTATTCTAATAAAAGACTTCCTGGACATAATGATTACTAAGATAACAAGTATTTTCTACATTGTATAGACAGCCAACATCAAATGTATCGAGCAGATCATTTTTATATAAATAACGATCTACTTCACATATTTGCAGCTCGCTGTCCTCTCTACTTGTCTTGATCTTTGATTTCTAGAATATACTTTCACAGATCACAAATGTAAAAGTAGTTTGAAGTTTCAAACTTACTTATAACGATCTGTATTTCTAGACTAGAAATAGTTATGTGAAAGGAACAGAATACTTCCATACTTGTAATTCATTACAAGAGGATGAGCAGCTCGTTCTTTAGACTACAGCCCGCTGCTCATACAACAACAGATCGTTTTATCAAAAACGATTTGCTCATCATTTCTCTTCTACCTTCAAGTATGAAGAATTCAACATGAAGTCACGAGTGAAAAGAAACATGAAGGAACAACTCGATAGACAGCAAACTGCTATTACATCAAGATCAAGCTGCTCCTCACCATAACTATGGTGGACTGCCGACATACCTAAATTTGTCACAAGTCAACCACTTAGTGTATTGTCACATCAACAGCATAGTTTAATGAATGAAGTACGAGAATATCAATTTCTAGTACGATGAATCATTCCAAGTATGGCAATACACTGGGAAATCGCGTGAAAGGTGGAACAAGACTCTCATTTGGCAACACGTGTATCAACAACACTGTCATGCATTTCATGCAGCCATTAATGCGAAGAAGAAGGACGTCTTCCTCTCCAAAGGATAGTTCTTGCAATGGTCCTATATATACCACCTTCACCTCCAAAAAGAAAAAATGAGAATTCAAACTATCATACAGCCATTACTCTGCTAAAATCTTCAAGATCTCAATGCAACGTTCAAAACACTTCCATACATCCAAGAATTCTCTGTAGTGTTTACTGTTGTTGAAGGTTTACTTTCTGGAAAATTGTTTTTACAAAACCCAAAGTTAGGATCTAGATTTGATCCAGTTGTAATTCAAGGTTGTAGCGTTCAATCTTAGGAAGAAGATTTGTAATCACAAGAAATTATCTAGGTTTGATAATTCTTGTGGCTCATACTCAACGAGTAAAAAGAAAGGAGAAAGCTAGTGGATTTTCGATCTAGATTTGATCGAACCGTGGACGTAGGGAAAGTTTATCCCAAACCTCATTAACTGCTTGTGTTCTTTATTTCTTATTTACTTCTTTGTCATTTTCTTCATACTCTTGCATTCAAAACTGGTTTGATAATATCTTCAAGGAAGAAAACGTTTTTCACATTAAAAAGAGCATTAACCACCAAATTCCGCACACATCTTTAATCAAGTTTAATTTACATTGTTCTTGATTATTGTTTTTCCACACATAAGGTGTTATTTGTGTAAGATTGAATCTTCCTCACAAGAAGTTTTATTTTACTATTCGAGATATGTATATAAAATAAAAATATTTATTTACCATTAAAAAAATTGAATAACAAATTTGTAAACGAAAGATAAAATAGATAAAATAAATTGATAGACAATGCGGTAGTTACCTTTCCCGTCGAAGCTATTGTAGCTCACCACATGTCGAGAAAAGAGCACATCACACTGCCTCTTAGGGTGCAAACAAGCCCAATTGGTTGTCCTTCTCTCATCTTAGATGCTGCCATGGCCTTCTTCGTTATAGTTATAATCGTTCTTTGCCCAGTGATAAGTGCCAAATCATTCACAGCCACACCCTTTGAATCATGGGGATTGAATTGAAACGGGGAATTTATTTCTTTTTTTGGAAAATTAACGAACTCAGTTAGAAACTCGTACTGATAACGTGTTGTAATATGATTTGTTAGGCCCAACGAATTTACTGTGTAGAACAATAAATTGAGAAGAGAAGAATAATGGCAGGGAAAGAAAATAATTGAAACGGTTAGAATCTTTTTATATTTTGACTCTAAGTGTATTATTATATAAATATAAATATATATATATATATACTCCCTCCGTCTCATTAAATATGTTCTGTTTTGATCAAAATTGTGAGAACTTTTTGGTCAAAACATGACATATTTAATGACACAAAGTATATAGTATTTCCACTTTACAAAGAGATACATGTAATTAATAAATACACTAATATTTTAAATAGAAATGTGCACATAATTACTAATATTTATAACAGTTAGAATCTTTTTATATTTTGACATGTTTTTTTCATAATAATCTAATTATATATATTAGTTCATTTAAAAAAAAATCCAGTGAAATTAGGTATGCAAAAATAATAAAAAATAATAATCTATTCACAGCGTATACAAATTAACGTGCAGAAATGTGTTATTCGGATAATATTAATTTTTTGAATTTTTTTTATTAATTTTAACTTTCTGATTAAGATTTATTGATGTGAGTATATTCTAATATTTATTTTATTTAAAATAATATATATTAATAGTAAATAAAATTATAATGTCTCATATAATTATGTGAATTGTTAATCAATTACGATCACATTATATTGTGTTAGTCCCGGATGAGGGAACATTTCTGGCTTGAAATCAATTATTATGATTTGGTGAATTCAGGTTCCTTATCTATGCAAAACAATAAACAAGTGAAAGTAGACGGAGAAACTACAAGGGATGCGGCGACATAGATAAAATGAAATTGTAGGGTCAATAAACCCTATGTATTCCCATATATTGTCACGACCGTCCTTCGCCCTTGGTGGCAAAGTCGGGATACGCGACTATAAGATAAATAATTAAAGGATAATAAGGAAACTGTATACTTTAACTGAGACAAAAGGATATTTCGATAACTGAGTTTTAGTTCAGAACAAAGAGTTTAACTCCGAATTGACACCTACGTCAAACAATAATGATGAAACTTCTTGCAGCAGAAAAAGGATCTATATAAATTTACGTGTATGAAGACACGTAAACCCCCAAGAGTTCAACCACACAAAAGACTGACAAGCCCGTCATAGCACCTCCATTCATCACGTCTCAACCTGCACATTTAAAAATACATGCAGGGCTGAGTACAAACGTACTCAGTAGGCACATGCCGAAATCGCATACGTACAGATATAATTGTCATTGCCGTAAAGAGTGAAACATAAGGATTTTATCTTTAAAAGCACCTACGTTCACTAAATCCTTTTTGTGAAACCTATAGTTCGACAGCTGTCTAAGTTCTTTATTATTCTACCATATCTGTTTTCTACGTGTACGGTGAAGTTGGCTACCTTCTACGGACACCTAACCGGTTAACACCTTCGTCGACTCACAGTCCTTTGTGTACACTAGTTCGAGTGTGGTTGCTTACCCACTGGAACCCAAATTCGATTAAATGATAACAAGATAGGCATCATACAAAACATAAATCATTTCGGCAATACAATACTTTAAAACATAAGTTCGCAGTTGAAAACCTTTTCGAAATATCAACATAATAGCATACGAGCACACATAATTTCTTTGTAATAGAAAGCCTACTTGGATAGCTTCGATTTGCACTTGCTTTGGTCTTGAAATGCGAAAAAGATCTCTCGTATAAGTTAAAATGCTCCGAATGCTTTGGAAACATCTAAATCGTAAGAATATCTTATTCTCGGGTTCTCGTTCAATTCGTTAATTGGAAATATTGATCCCGGGGATCAATATTCTTTCTAAGGTTTAACCTCGTTTCAATTACTCAAGTAATTGTCGTTAAGTACCATAAGTGTATTAACACTTAATGAAATAATTGATTCTTGATGATTACTTAATCAAATAATATAGTAAGTTATAATTATTAAACCTTTTAAATAACCTTGATGTATTACTTTCTTAAATAAAACCTTAGTATAATTAGAGATATCAATCCTCTTAATTTAAAATCCAATTACTAAATAAATTGGATTTTCTCGATTTAATACTTAGGCATTAATTTTAAAAGCTCCAAATATTAATATGCCATGTATATATATTTTTCTATCCTTTTTACAAATTTTAGTATCACTAATTAATTTAACCCAATTAGGATCACTTAATTAATTCCTAGTCTATTATTTATCCTAAATTAAGCCCACTGATAATATTCACTCGGCCCAGTTCTCTTGGCCCGCAAAGATAATTAAATCAGCCCATTAATTTGTCTAACATAAGCTCAATCTAATTGATCCTAGGCCCAGAAGTTTAATTAATTTGGCCCAGTTGAATAATTAACTTCGGCCCATTTGATTATTTAACCGGCCTAATAACCCGGCCCAACTCTAGATGTTTCTACTCTAATTCCATCCTAACCCTACTTCATTTTTTTACTCTCCTCCCACAGACCCTCCGCCTTCTTCTTCTTTCTCCCGTGACGCTCGTCGCTTCTCCTTGCTTTCCTTCCCCACCCCTCGCTGATCTCTCTCTGTCTCTGCCTCCTTCTCTCCCTCTCTCGCCGATCTCTCTCTGTCTCTGTAGTGAGGTAGTAGTGCATTCTCCCTCCTCCTCGGCTTTTCTCCCGCAGCGGCTGCACTTCTCCGGGGTTTCAGCACGTAGTTCTGCCTCGAGGTTCCACCTCGGCAACGGAGCAGCAGCGTCAGGCTCTCGGCCGAGCTTCCTCGTGGATTGCCATTGACTGCTCTAAGGTAAACTCTAATCCTTTCCTTTTCTCAATTGCATGTTTTAAATTTCTAAAGGATTTGATTAAAGTAATTTTTTTTTAGATCAAAATCTAGATTTTCTAGTCAATTGATTCTGTTTTCTTTCTTTTTCTTGCTATGTTTCGAACTGGGGAATAATGGGTTTGGGATTTGTGTGATTTCTCCTTGCAAGCAGAATGTTTGATTGGAGCTTCCCCTAGTGGTTTCGTCTGCTTGTCGTCATCCACTGCACCTATGTAAGGCCGTCCCCATCTCCCTTATTTCTGCTCCTATCCTCTAAATTTGTGTTTTCAGCTCTGATTTCTCTTATTTCCTCTACTGACTAACTTCTTTTATTTTAAGAGATTCTGATTTGGTGGGTTGGGGTTCGGTGGATGGAAGTGTTCAATTCAGCCTCTGCTCGATGAATTTTAGTATATGGTAAGCTCCTTCCTTTTCTCTCCTTTCTTTCAAATCGTCACTGCTTCTGTTTTATATTTTCTGTTTCCTCCTCTTTCTGTTATGTTCCAGTTAAAAGCTTGATTTCCTAGTTGAATTTCTCTAATAGGCAGCTTGGATGGAGGTGGTGTTCTTAAGGCTATTGAATGGAACAGTTCGCATAAGCTAAGTTTCCTTTGTCCTTCTTCCAGTTAGTCTCTTTGTGTGTATTTTAAATTATATGTGATTGTTTGGAAACTGATCATAGCATTTCAGTTTTGGAGAATTTGAATTCAGAAGCATGTGTTTTAATATCCAGTTTTCATTTCTACTTGTCTAAAAATGATTAGTGCTCTCTAGCAAAATTCTGCATTCAATGCCCTTTAAGCACATGTTCTTAATGGGGTTTTTAAGACTTTAAATCAAGCTTATTACAGTTTCAAGCATATGCTATATGTGTTTGTAACCTCATCAATTGCTTTTACTTAGATGGTGATTAACTGTGGTGTGGCTCTGTTTTAGGCAGTACATAAAACATGCTTAAAGTTTCTTTTAACTTCCTGCTTTCTGTGTTCTGCCGATGGTTGTTTTTAGGGGTAGAAGTTTTGTGATTTCTTTGTTAACATAAAAAGGTTTAAGGGTTGAGGTAACTACCTTTGCCTTTAACTCCTTCTTCTTGAAATAGTTGCTTCTATGCACTGATATGGATTTGTTGTTTTGTGATAAATGGTTCAAGGGGCAAGCCATTACCCTTTATATAAATGTTGTTGAAGTGTTATTCTCTTACTTAATACATAAGACTAGAATAGCTAGTTAATAGCCTTCACTCTATTTTGTAGGTTTTGGGAAGAAGCATGGGTGGAGATCTTCTCTTCCCTCACTCAACCGATGGCTGCAGATCTTATGCTCTGTAAAAAATATTTTCTTCTCTGCAGCAGCATGGCTGCTTGTTTTTCTTTATCTCCCTTTCCCAATATTTGTAGCATGATCATCACCTTTCTTATACAGAACACTGCAGCCGACATGTTCTTACACAAATAGAAGTTCCCCACTTTTTTTTTTCCTTCTTTCCTCTGTTCTTTCCACATGCTGCCTTGTGCAAATTTGTTGTTAGCTTAGATTTTTAGTTTGCTTTCTGTAATGTACTGTACTAACACATATATATATATATATAATTGTTTCAATGTAAGTGTTTTAAATTTTGTTCTTACCTTACTTACTTGGTATTCATGCATTTACATACCACTTGAGTGCAATATCTTTCCTTCCGATAAAATAAATCTTGCAGATTTTAGTATATATGTCACGCCCGCTTTCTACTAATTCTAGTAAAGCCGGGAACATGACCAATGAAAGGAATAAATGACAAGAGAAAGAAAATAAATATTCCTTTCATAACATAGAGTAAGGACTAATCCCGTAAATCGGGAAGTCAGAGTCATAAGCTCGTTACATTACATAACAGAATTTAGAGTTTAGTTTCGGATCTATTACATAAAAGTCTAGCAGCGGAAAATGCAGGATCGCGTAATAAAATTCTACGTGTATGAAGACACGTAGAACCCCCAAGAGTCAGCTACTATGGAGTTCGACAAAAGCACGACATAGCACCCACGTCTTCTTCATTCTTATCCTGCACGTTTAGAAATACATGCAGGGCTGAGTACAAATTGTACTCAGTAGACACGTGCCGAAATCGCACACATACATATATAACTGTCAAGCCATTTCGAGTAAATCATAGGGATTTTGTCTCTAAAGCACCTATGTTCACAAAAACATTTCTTTGAGAAAATTCTAGTTTGACTGCAGTCCCAGTTCTTTGTAATCAACCATATCTGAAGTTTCTATGTGCCGGGGAAGTGGCCACTTCCCACAGACACTTGACCGGTCAACCTTTCGCTGACACACAGTCCATTGTGTACACTAGTTCGAGTGGAGACGCTAACCCACTGGAACCCGAATTCGATTATCATATAACAGATAGGCATCATACATAAATCGAAAACATTTATGGCAAGACAGTGCTTTTGAAAATATCTCACTTCATTTGAAAGCATACACACATATTTTTCATAGGGTAAGAAAAGCCTACTTGAATGGTCTTGATTGGTGTTTGCCTTGTTCTCGTGATGCGGATCCGACCTCTCGTCGAAACCTTTCATATGAATCTCGAGTGAGATATATTACCCGTGTATATCGAATAAATTCTAAGTGCAAGGAATTACTATCCCTGGTTGTCATGAGAGTTTAGCCTCGGTCCTTAAAGCTCGACTAGTACACGAGTTTAGGAGTTGTATCTCTAGAGGAGTAGTTTGATGAATTCTAAGTTACCTTATGATTCGGGAATTTACTATATTCAATAAACATTTATTGGGTAATGTAACTAAAGACTTTCTTAATTTAATATCTCGATTCTTGACTCAAGGCTAATGATTTCTAATTAAGCTAATTAGAAATTTAATTGCCGCCACAAGCATAATTTATAATTTAATCACTTCGTATGATTAAATTCTAATTAATCAATTAAGTTCTAACTAATTAAATAAATCTCTAATTGAATATTTTGATTCTTAAGTCAAATATCTATAAGTCTTAGGTATGATTTATAACCTAGCTAATATATGTCTTAGGTATGATTTATAATTAAATCAATTATTAAGATAATTAATTATCTAAATTAATTATAATTTACTTATCTAAGTTAATTAACATTCTACTTCTTGGGCTTGGTCTAAATAAATAATTAACTTCTATCTAATAAAATTATTAATAGTCTATTTAAATAATTCATTTAGTCCATAACATACATTGGTTTAGCCCATTTGATTAATTAAGTGGCCCAATCTTTAAATAAATTAGTCTATGTGTTAATTGCTTAGGTCCATCCCAATTATTTAAATTGAGCCCAGTAATTAATTATTTTAGCCCATCATTAACTTAATTAAATTTGGCCCAACAGTCCAATTACATTAGGCCCATAAAGGAATTTATTTCGGCCCATATTAATCTTCAATTCAGCCTATACATAGAGCCAATTGTCTGGCCCAACTGCAATAATTCCGGCCCAATCAATCAATTAAATCTTTAGCCCAAATGATTTATTATGAAGCCCAGTCCATTTAATTATTGACCCGTTAACCTGGCCCATAACTAGCCCAAAACCCGGGTCCAATTCTAGACCCTTCTATTGACTTAACCCTAGTTTACACTATTCTTTCTATTCTTTCTTCTTCCCAGAGACAATCGCTCCCCCTCCTCTTTATTTCTTCT
>JAPKLX010000546.1:0-10794 GCA_026898415.1 Leonotis leonurus | reverse complement strand
GAAGTGGAAAGCTCAGCGGTGGGTTTTGTCAAACTCTTGTTGTTTTACTCTCGGTGGTTTATATGTCGTCATACATGTAAATCTAGATAGTGATCCAGTTTCCGCTGCCAGACTTTTGTTTAGATTCAAGAACTTGTTAGCTATTTTCTTCTGACGTTCCGCTGCTAAACTTTATTTAAAGCTTTAAGACCTTATCAGTTATTTCGTTTGTATCGAACCATGTATTTCAGACTCGTACTCGTTTTTCATATTTCATGATGCTGTAATCACTTATTCTGAGGCATTTTTCCCGAGCCTCATTCAAGTATACGCCTTCGTTTCGTTTCATTTCATTATTCGTGTTTTCCTTTTAGTCACGTTTTCCTAGATTTTACTTAGAGAAGTGAAATGGGGACGTGACAGCCGTGCTTTTGTCAGTCTCTTAGCGGTTGACTCTTGGGGGTTTTACATGTCCTCATACATGTAGAACTTTCTTCGATCCGAATAAATTCCGCTGCTAGTTGAGATTTCATTGTAATAGACTCATGACGTCAATCTTCTTAAATATTCGTGGTTATGTATGAGCTTATGACTCAAATTATTCTCATGAAGATTTTGTACAATGAATTTCCTAGTTATGATATGAGAATGTCGTTCAATTCATCTTGATTTCATTCCCCCATTTCTATCCCCACTTCTTAAATCCCTCCCTTAGTCACGGTTTTCCCGGATTCTACTATCCATAGTAGAATGCGGTCGTGACAGAGTGGTATCAGAGCATTCATACTCCGAACTCAAGAGTCTTCCTTCGAGTCTAGTCTAGTATTGTTTCACTAGACTAATTGAGTGAGTCGACAAAAGCCTTACACCCCGACGTACCATGTTCCGTAGGAGGAAGTAAAGGCCTTACAGAGAAAGTTTCCAAGTCTTGAGAGATAGGGAATGAATCTCTCACCCTAGATTCGAATTTCCGAAAACTTATGATATTTCCTTATTATCAAGGAATTCCTAATAAGCATGATTCCCCAAATGAGAGCGTGACTCACAACTAGAGTAAACCCTCTCGATTGTCTCAATTAATAGAACAATCGAGAAGAATCATAACGATATCTTCTTTAACGTATAAGAGGAAAGGTTCGATAACTATCGACCTACCAACGAATTCGAACCTAAGAACAAACCGTAATTAGGTTAACAAGGATTTAAGAAATCTAAGAATGAAAAGTCTTAAAAGAAGAAAACCCCGACTCAAGAACAACCAAACTCAAGGAATTAGTCGGCTCCAACCGAGCCTAAATAACTTATTAAAATAAGTTGAAAATAGAATTTATCGAAGCCTAATTACGTATATTTTTTTTAGATGGCAAGATGGATTCGCACGCACCGGAGACGATTGAACTCACGAGCCACCCCCGCTGTGATCCTCTACGAGTATCAGACATACGCACCCTGCCTAGGGGATGACCTAGGAGAGTTCTTAGCACATTATCGGAGATTATGGGAGGCAGTAAGGCCTCATGGAGCTACAAATATGGATGGAATGGTGAGGGTGATTACGTTGCTGCTTGCTAGCTGGTAGGGATGGGCCCGTATGCTTGTGAGAGACTATGCTCGCCTTATGGGTCAGGGCTTTGATGGGATAGCTGATCTTCCGAGATTCGTGGGCACTATTCATTTCTACTTCGATATTTATGGCTGTCCACTAGAGGGGCCGTATATCCGACCTGGGGACTTAGTCCCAGTAGACGAGATGCCACCGATAGGAGCGCCAGTACTACAGCGATATGCACATGCCGGAGGCATTCCCGTTGCTCCGACTTACAGTTTCCTCCATCCTGAGCCAGCTCCCGTTGTCCCAGGACGTCACGATGCAGAGGCGGGTTCCTCACGCCCGACTATTGGCATTCGACGATCGGCTATACTCCACCGACCCTCAGCTACTGATTTTGACTCGGGTTCCATGCAAATCCGATTCATCAGGACCCGTCCAGTAGAGGATGATAGTAGGGGCAAGGCCCCGATGGTGATTACTCCGGAGGATGACCATCCCCGCTTCTCACCGATCCGAGACTTTGTGATATCGGGACCCACACCTACTCCACATGACGAGGGTCCCTCACGGAAGAGGGAGTCATCCCCTGATTTCGAAGCACTTGATGCCAAGATCAGGAGGCTTCTTGAGGAGTTGAGAGAGCCCTTGAGATTCAGAGACGAGGATCCAGACGAGGATCAAGAGGAGGATCCGGAGGAGGACCCAGAGGAGGATTCCGAGGAGTACTCAGAGGCAGAGCCCGAGGAGGCCCCAGAGAGCGACCACAAAGAGGAGGCGTGGAGTGAGCCAGAGGAGGAGCAGGAGGCACCATCAGACGAGGAGTATTCGAGTTGCGTGACACAGGAGTAGTTTTGTTAGTTCCTTATGATGTATTCTCAGTAACAAACCACGTATATAGGCCGTATTGATATTAGACTTTTGTATGCGGAAAATGATGATCCAGTAGGGACCGTGCAGTACTTTTGACATCTTTTTTTTTTTTTTGATATTCTGATAGCACGAAAACACGATAGCTAGTGTTTGGTGACTTAAGTACCTTTTGTGATGTCATTCTAGAGAGATGAGCATCATGCCATGTACTTAGATAGTACATTACTGACTACGATGTATTGGGCCTCGTCGAGACAACTATTAATGATATTTTGACGACCCTAGAGGTCTATTTCTATATATGTCATATCTTTTATGCGTTGGATATATGCTTATCATTCCACACCTTTATAATAACGATAATAAGTAAAGTTTTCACATATACGTATACAAGGAATCGAACTACTTACCTCATTCTGGTAAATATAACCACCAAAGTATTTCCCTACTAAGATAAAATTTAATATTAACAGAATGCCGCCGAGAGGAAGCCCAAGAGGCTGAGGGAGGGGATACGTTCCGAGGGAGGAAGAAAGAGCACCGACTGCAAAATGAGAGGTGACCCCACCCCTCCCACCGCCTGCTAGAAGAATCGAAGAACTTTTTCTTCGACAGAACCCACCCACCGTCAATGGGTTGGGTGATCCTGCAGAAGCCGAAGTTTGGGTGCGCGCTCTGGAGCGCATCTTCAACTTTCTGCGATGTACTGACCAAGAACGCATGACATGCATTTCTTTTCAACTGACTGGATCTGCGGATTTTTGGTGGGAAGCAAGGAGAAAGACTATGACTCAAGAACAACTGGCAAACTTGACCTGGGAGGAATTCAAGGCAGGAATATACGAGAAATATATTCCTAAAAGTTATCGCAAGAAGAAAGAGATGGAGTTTTATAATTTGAGGCAGGGAAGGATGTCAGTGACAGAGTATGACCGAACTTTCTGTGACATGTCCCGATACGCTCCTGAGCAGGTAGATACAGATGAGAAAATGGCAGAAAAGTTTTGTGCCGGTCTGAGGCACGAAATTCGAATGGCACTGGCAAGCCACGGAGGCCTATCATACCCAGAGTCTCTCAGTCGCGCTCTCGACATTGAAGCAGCTATGCCTGTGGAACGACAAGCACCTACACCACCAGCATTCTCCCAAACACCATCCCAGAATCATAAAGGGAAACGCAAGTAGGAAGATAACCGAACCAATCCAACTCAGAGAAAACCTTGGGAGGGACAAAATCGACCTCACCACTTTGGAAAGCCGAACCCGATAGCTCAGACTGAGAGGTACCCACAGAAGTTCCCTACTTGCCCGAAATGTAAGAAGTTGCATATTGTAGAGTGCCGAGCTGGAGGTGACGGCTGCTTTCTCTACGGCCAAAAGGGGCACTTTGCTAGAGAATGCCCCACGAAACAGCATGGAGCAAGCTCTAAATACAATCAGTCAGCACCAAAGCAGTATGTTCGAGCTATGCAGACTCAACCCAATACCCGACCACAACAACAACAACTACCACCACCTCCACCACTGCCATCTCAGTATCATCAACGCCAACCCCAGAGGCAACCACTGCAGGCTCGAGCATATGCAATGAAGCAGAAGCAGCCTGAGGGAAGTCAGGGAAATCTGACATGTATGGGAACACTCCTAGATACGCCAGTGATAATTTTGTTTGATACGGGAGCTTCTCATTCCTTCATTTCTAAAGCAAGTGTAGAGAACTTAGAGCTGAAATCAGAACTTATAGAGATAGCTATGAAGGTTTCTTCACCTTTAGGAGGTTTCACCACCATCACTCATGCTTGCTCGAATCTGAGCCTGAACTTAGGATCTATCAAGGTGCTAGCGAACAATCTTAGTGTTCTTCCGATGAATGACGTGGACATAATCCTAGGAATGGATTGGCTAGCTGAAAACTACGCCACGATCCTTTGCAATGAGAGGCAAATCTCATTCCAACCCCCTGGAGAAGAAGCCACGAGTTTCCATGGGATCACGATGGCTCGAAAGAACTCAATCATCTCAGCCTTACAAGCTGAGAAGTTAGTAAAGAAGGGTTGCTCAGCATACCTAATCTCCTGAAATGGAGAAGTTAAAGAAGAACAGAGAATCGAAGACGTTGCTATTATTCGAGAATACCTAGATGTGTTCCCGGATGAACTACCAGGCCTACAACCAAACCGACAACTGGAATTCACCATCGATCTGGAGCCCGGATCAGCGCCGATATCTAAAGCACCCTATAGAATGGCACCGAAGGGATTGGGAGAACTCAAGATCCAACTCCAAGAACTTCTTGATTTAGGATTCATCCGACCCAGTGTATCGCCTTAGGGAGCCCCTGTACTCTTCGTGAAGAAGAAAGACGGCACCCTGAGAATGTGCATAGACTATCGAGGATTGAACAAGATGACCCTAAAGAACCGGTACCCGTTACCGCAAATAGATGACTTGTTCGACCAGCTGAAAGGAGCAAGCATCTTCTCGAAGATTGATCTGAGATCAGGCTACCACCAGCTAAAGATCCGAACGGAAGATTGTTGGGAACCCTAATATATTTAGTTTTGATGATGGTCTTTCGACACACTTAGCTGTTTTAGGTTTTAAACTGTTCTACGTGTAAAACAGATCACTAGATATAAAGTGAATCCTGTTATAAAAAAGATTAGGAGATGACTTGAAATGTAAACGAAATATTCCTATAGAAGTCAATCTCAACTTAGTATAGGATGAAGGTCAAGATTTCACGCCAAAAGGAATCGATCTGCTGTAACAGACAACGACCAGATCAATGACCAGATCAATATCTGCAGCGAGGCACCAGATCGATTGAGTCATCAATCCACCAGCTGACATCATCCTACACATCATATATTCTTGCCACGTCAAGACTGAAGCCTATCCAATAGGGATTGGAAAGTGAATCTTCGATAGATCATAAAGAAGGAAAGAGATCGTTAGCAATCTGCTTTCCATATCTTGAAGATTGAGTCAACGCACTCTACAAGGCAAGAAGAGATATGATGGACATCATTGATTGGCAATATTCCATCAATCTCATGCCAATCAATAAACGGCTAGAATTTTCAATTCAATGCCTATATAAGATTGAAGTTCAAAATCTGGAAATACACAAGACACACGCGCGCTACATTGAATTATACTTTCAAGCTATCATCGTTGTTCCAGACTTAGAGCTTCAAGAACTATGATTCTACATCACACCAACCTATCTCGATTGAAGTCTGTCTTGTCGAGAGGAAGAAGATCACCTTACTAGCTAGTAGGTTTCTAGTGGTAACGTAGAGGTAATCTGTTGTAAAGGGACTCGACCCTTACTTCGTGCATAAGTATCTCTCTAGTTTTGATTGATACTTGTGACTCGTTCTCCACGAGTATAAAGAAGCAGAGTATCCCAGTAGTGGATAATCTGGTCTAGTTTGGACCAGATCGTGGACGTAGGGAATTCCCGAACCACGTTAAACAACTGTGTCATTTAATTTCTTGCATCTTAACCTTTCAGTTGTTTATTGTTCTAACATTCTGCACTATCATATAAAACTGCATATCAATCAATCTGCTTAACGATTTGACTATCCTTAAAGGTTTTCTTATAAGAGCAATCACTAATCCACCATTATTCTGCACTCACTAAACACTCAGAAAGTAATAAGATCACTCTTATTATTGACTAAGTGTCTTTCATTAAGAGAGCAATCTGTTTGGACTTAACTGGTATCGATCTTTGTATCAATCTATTTAAGTCATCTGCCGAGTAATTTCTTTTACAGAATAGCTTGAACTCTCTGTTGGGAACCCAAAAGTTTTAGTGTTGATGATGGTATCTCGAAACACACTTAGTTAGTTTATAGTGTATAAGCTGTTCTCGTGTAAAAACAGATCACTAGAAAGAAGGTGACTTCTGTTTAGGAACAGATTAGGAGATGACTTAAAATGTAAAGGAAATATTCCTATAGAAGTCAATCTCAACTTAGAATAGGATGAAGTCAAGGTTCTATGCCAAAGAAGAATCGATCTGCTGTAACAGACAGCAACCAGATCGATGACCAGATCGATACCAGCAGCGAGGATGCAGAACGATTCAATCATAAATCCATCAGCTGACATCATCCTACACATCATATACACTTGCCACGTCAAGATCGAAGTCCATCCAACAGGGATTGGAAAGAAGATTTTCAGTTATACATTTATAAGGAAAGAGACCGTTAGCAATCTGCTTTCCATAACTTAAAGATTGAGTCAACCTTTTCTATATGGCAAGAACAGATATGATGGAAACCATTGATTGGCAATATACCATCTATCTCACGCCAATCAACAACGGCTAGAATTTCAATATTCAATGCCTATATAGTTGAAGTCATCAATCTGGAAATAAAAAAAAAAACGCGAGCTATACTGTTGCTATACTTTCAAGCACTCTGCATTCCAGACTTAGAGCTTCAACATCTTGTGATTCTACATCACACCAACCACCTCGATTCAAGTCTGTCTTGTCGAGAGAAGGAAGATCACCCTGCTAGCTAGTAGTTTTCTAGTGGTAATGTAGAGGTAATCTGTTGTAAAGGGACACGACCCTTATTTCGTGCATAAGTATCACTCTAGTTGTGATTGGTACTTGTGACTCGTTCTCCACGAGTATAAAGAAGCAGAGTATCCTAGTAGTGGATAATCTGGTCTAGTTTTGACCAGATCGTGGACGTAGGGATTTCCCGAACCACGTTAAACACTGTGTGCTTTACATTCCTGCATTCTTTATATTTCTGTTGCTTATTACTTTTACTCTCTGCACTATCATCCATTTGCATCTCAATAAATCTTCTAATCGATCTGGTTAATATACTAAGGTTTTCTAAACTAGAGCAAACACTAATCCACCACTATTCCGCACTCACTCTACACTCAGAAAGTAATAAGATCACTCTTATTACCAACTAAGTGTTTTCACCAAGAGAGTAATCTGCTTGGACTAAATCTGCTATTGATCTGTATATCGATCTGTTTAGTCACTGCCGAGCAATTTCTCATATAAGAATAGCTTGAACTCTCTTACAAACTATCAAGTAAAACTGAAAAGTTAGTATTTGGTGTATTCCCCCCCCCCCCCCATACACCAAACCTTGCTCTTTCGGGACCAACAAGTGGTATCAGAGCAGTGGTTCAAACTGACCATTGTTTTGTTTCACAAGGTTAAAACCTGCGTGGTCTACTTGAATAGATCTAGAAAAACCTTTTTCATTCACTTGCATACTGTCTGTTATGGAGTCTTCTGTTATCAGGGCTTGCGAAGAATTCTCTATTCAAGGATATAGAGAATGGAGCTTCAGGATCAAAATGTGCCTTAAAGCCCATCATTGCTTAATGTGGAAAGTAATAGAAGAAGGGCCATTGGCAATTACAGAAGAAACCACTCGTATCACTGAGACAGGAGCGGTTAAAGAAACCGTACTAAAGGATCCCAGAAAATATACCTCTGAAGAAAGGAGAGAAGCTAATCTTGATGATTTTGCCAAAGGAATCATCTCCAGCACGGTCAAAGGCATACATCTGGCCAAAATCCAAGATTTGGATACTGCCAAAGAGATGTGGGAAGCCTTAAGAGACCTAGCCCTAGGATCTGAAGTTATGATCGAGAACAAGCTGTCTTTAGCCTGCACCAAATATGATGAATTCAAAATGAAACCTGGCGAGACAATTGAACAGATGAAGATGAGATTCACTGGAATTCTCCTTGAGATATCTGAGTTCAAAAAGAACAAATATACTCAAAGGGAGAAGAACATGAAAGTTCTTAGAGCTCTTCCACAAAGCTGGGAGATCTATGCAGCAATGCAACCTCTAAGAGCAGACTTCAATGATCTGTCCACTGAAGCCTTATTTGATCATCTCGAAGGTCATGAGTGTGACATTCAAAGAATTCGAGGACCAGATCATCTGTCCAAAAAGGCAGAAAACAGCTCAAAGAAGGACAAAGAGGTAGCCTTCAAAGCGAAGAGCAAACGAGATGATCCTTCTGAGTCTGTTACTCTAGATGAAGAGAAAGGCTATGACAAACTCTTAAAAGAGTTTGCGATGTTTGCCAAACGAATGGACAAGATGGAGACCAGATCGAAGAAATTCAGACGCTTCTACAAAGATAACAAGAGAAACTTCAACAAGAAGTATGACAATGATCGATCTGATGACAAGGATGAGTCCAAGAAGCAGTTTTCTAGAACAACAAAGACCTCAAGTTCTACAGATTATACTTGCTTTGAATGTGGCAGAACAGGTCACTTCAAAACAGATTGTCCCAATCTGTCTAGAAGCCAAAAGGAAGAACTAAGAGCTAAAAGAGATCGAAAGCTTAAATATGAGCGCAAAGCCATGATAGCTGAACAGAACTCAAGCAGCTCGAGTCATTTCTCAGACAGCTCATCAGAAAATGATGAAGCCTTCATTGCTGACGATGAAGAAAGCTGGAATGAATGCTATGTAGGATTGGACAACGGGCTAGATGAAGTTGAGGTAAATTCCTGCTACTCAAATTCCTCAGATAATAATAATGATCTTGAACAGGAAAGTGAAGATCAAGCAGAATACTCATGGAATGAAATAGATGAGATGTTCAAAAGCTACTCAAGCATCAAGAGGCTGTTTAAAGAAGTTGTTGAAGAGAATGACCGATTGAAGAAAGTTGAGCAAATTTTAAGCACAGCAAATACACATTTTGTTACTAAAATAAACGATCTGGAAGAACAGATCAAGAGTAAAGACAGTGAGATCCACACACTTAACTCAAAAGTTAAGGATCTGGTTACAAGAAACAATGTTGCTGAAGAAAAGATCAAGAAAGGAAGAGAAATGATCTTCAAGAGCGATGAGCGTGCCAAGCTGCTAATCAATCTGCAACAAAAGGGAACATCTGGATTAGGATATTCAGGTCACTCTGAAAAGTCTTCTGGAACCGTAAACTTCGTATCAGAAAGGAAGCAAATACCAGATCAAGTGAAGGACTTGAAAAACTAGAAAGGTTATCCTCAAAAGATGATAATAAAAGATGCAAAGAACAGGCAATATCATCAAACAAAGGAACAACCAGCTCACTACATAGAAACAGAACACCTACAAAGAGAAAATGTCAACAGGACAAAAATTGTCAACAAGACAGTACCTACTAAGAAAGGATTGAAGAAGGATGAAATAGAGAGATATCATCCATCTGAAATTCACTCTGTATCTAAAGTAGATAATGAGGGAAACATCATTACCTGCTATATTGCTGTTCCTAACCCTAGAATATTCTAGATTCGAAAAGGATTGTTTGCTAATAATCAAGCACCCAAACGTTGAAAGGGTAGCTAAGTGTAATTAATTGCAGGATCAAAGAACTGCAAGAAGGAGTAAGATAGCAAGAGGAACTATTTGGATTATAGATAGTGGTTGTTCAAAACACATGACTTGTGACAAGAACCTACTGACAGATTACATAGAGAAACCAGGCCCACAGGTCACTTTTGGATGTAATTCAAAAGGATATACCAGAGGGTATGGAAACATCAAAGTTGGCAAGACCACTATCACTAATGTGTCATATGTTGAGGGTCTTAGTCACAATCTGTTTTCTGTAAGTCAGTTTTGTGCTAATGGTAATCAGATTGTTTTTGATGATAACAACTGTCTGGTGAAGAACAAGGAAGGAGATGAAATACTCCTTACCGGTAAACTACAGGATAGATTATATATAGTCCAGTGGACCAATCAGATCGAGACCTGCTTAGTCACTAAGACTGTATCAGAAATAAGCTGGTTATGGCATAAGAGATTAAGTCATCTAAATTTTAAATCAATCAACAGGATTGCCAAGGAAAGGTTAGTAGAAGGACTACCAGATCAAGTGTATGATAAAGATCACATATGTGATGCTTGTCAAGCTGGAAAGCAAACCAGATCATCCTTTACAAGCAAAACAGCTCACTCCACATCACGGATATTAGAGCTGTTACACCTTGATCTGTTTGGACCAGTCAAACCACTAAGCATCAATGGGAGAAAGTACACATTGGTAATCATAGATGATTACTCAAGATTCACTTGGGTTATCTTTCTGCTGAAGAAGAAAGAAACCCTAGACAAGCTCCCTGATTTTCTACACAAGATTACTAGACAGAAAGATATGAGTATAACCTCTATCAGAACAGATCGAGGAACAGAATTTCTCAACCAGAAGATCGAAGCATATTGCAACAAGATGGGAATTACTCATCAAACATCTGCTGCTCGAACTCCCCAACAGAATGGAGTTGTTGAAAGGAGAAACAGATCGTTAAAAGAAGCAGCTCGCACTGTTGGTCCCGAAAGAGCAAGGTTTGGTGTATGGGGGGGGGGAATAC
>JAPKLX010002791.1:0-11984 GCA_026898415.1 Leonotis leonurus | reverse complement strand
GTTTTATGATATTAGGTATAATTTTGTTACTTTGTTATTTGCGCCTCAATTCACCTCAAGTCTTACGCCTCAGCTTGTGTCGAGGCTTACGCCTCGTGCCTCAATAGAAAAACGTCTCAAGGCGAAAAACGCATTTTAAAACCTTGGCCGCTACTTTATGTCAAGAATTTGGGTCAATTGCATAAAAATTATTATAGAGAAGAGATGTCCATGGACGTGATGATAATTCCAGGGTTAATGTCCCCTAAAACTCAGAACTTTTACCAAATTATGATTTTAACCACCAAGATAAGATTCTGACCCTAAATATCTGAACTTTCATTTGGTTAAAATTGTAACTCTAAGGAGACTGCTCGATGACTTCCGTTATATTTTTTTTGCAATGATGTGTGTTAATGATATGTTAAAGGACGTTGGTTGAATTAATTAAAAAAGATAGTGTTTAATTGCAGTGGTCAAAGTTATTTTCAGGATGTCAAGTTAGCTTAATTTTGGAAAAAACCGACCTCATGGTTAAAAATCGAAATCAATTGAAACTTTGGGGTTTTAGGGGCATAATCTATTCTTGGAGGTTAAATCTAGAATTTTAGTGAAAGTTTGTGGTTTTAGGGGACTTCAACACTAATTCTAGAGCTATTTTCACCAAAACTTAAATCATTCTTGACTCATTCGTGTCTTGAATTTTAGAATGCTGGCTTTCTTTGCAGATTTTCATGACCTCAGTTTCTATAGGTTTCTTTTTTAGTTTGGTCGCTCTGTTTTAATTTCAGGGAGCAAGAATGCTTAAGGAATGAAGAGGAAGAAAAACAGAAGGAAAGAGAAAAAGAGAAGGTAGTCCTTTGTTTAGTTATTTGCTCTAATTTAGAAGTAAGTTTTATGTGAATAAATTGGTATCTATTTATAACATCATGGGAACACAGTCGAAACACTTATTTCTGAGGTACTAAAATGCGATTAAAGGTTTCTGTTATAATATAAAGGGCAATTATATTTAAAATCTTACATTATATGCCTTGTCCAAAAATGTCTGGAACTTTCAAATTATCACTTAATTCTTAAAATATTAAGGCTGTCCCAAAAATGTAGCCGCTAATGTTTTCAGTCAGTGGTGATGATAAGTAACTTTGATTTTATAATAAAAAAAACAGATGGCGAAAATGAAATCGTTTCTTGTTAGAACTAATTTTAAAAGAATAAAACTGACCTAAACCCAACTGTTAATTTGGGGAATTTGTGTCACGTTCATTTTTAAAAATTAATTCTGGCAAGAAGCAACTTTGTTTTGACATTTAATTTTTTATTAGAAAAAAATTTCAATATTTCGTGTGAGTTTTTTTGTTGTCAAATAGCATTAGCCAGTATATTTTTTTGGCAGAACCTCAATAGTTTGAGCCTTACATTGATGTTATTGGAAGTTTTTGACATTCTTTAGACAATGCAGATAGGTTAGGATTTATTTGATCTAATAATTTCCAGCATAAAAATCATGTCTCATAACTAATTATATAATTCATTTATAAGAATTTAATCATCATAATGAGTTCTTAATAAAAATTATCATGGGACTAGTCACTAGTCTTCCCATTGTTTTCCTTTGCTATCGATTTCTTTTGCTTAAGCTGTTGTGTCAAGCTGGGTCAGACCTTGTCTATATTTTCCAGGCAGAAATAAGTGGGAAACTTGGGTTGCCTCCTGAAGAACAAGCTGCTGCAAAACCTTTTGTTCCACCTGCTGAGGGAAAAAAAGTACACTCTTACGTCTTACCTGATTCTTCCATTATATGATATGTCATGAGTTTGCTTGGCCTTGATGTATGGTCTATTGAATTATTCTTCTCAAAACTAAAATGTAGTGATCCACCTGTCTGGCCAGCTAGAAGGAAGAATAACTGAGAAACTGACTTAACTATTCTGTTGTCATTTGTGAAGGAATTGCATTGAGTTAAAACCGTAAAATGTTAGTTTTACATTTTGATATTGATGACTTCTAACTCCAATGAGTTTGCTTGGCCTTGGTGTATGGTCCACTGGATTACTCCTCTCAAAATTAAAATATAGAGATCCGCCTGTGTGGCCAGCTAAAAGGAAGAATAACTGATTCTATTGTGATTTGTGAAGGAATTGCATTATTTGAGTTGAAACCGCAAAATGTTAGTTTTGCATTTTGATATTAATGAAGTCTAACCTCCAATGATGTATTCTTCAAAATTCTGAAGAGGAGAATTATATCTCCAGCATTTATTTATTAAAATTATGAAGCGTATGAACATAATATATGTATCGGACAAAGCATAGTTTGTGCTATGTGTTGTTTTCTGCAATTGAAAGGATTGATCGACACCATAATCTAACTGAATATCTATGTAAATCGAAATTATGCATTATTGTTTTCTTGATTAACCAGGATGATGAAGACAAAGTGAAGACAACTTTCAACACACTCTTGACTTTTGCTAAGAGTGTTGCAACAAATCCAAGTGAGGAGAAATTCCGGAAATCCAGACTCACTGATTCTAATTTGCAGGTGCACTTCATTAATTTCCTCTTGTTTATGGGTTGTAATTCTCCCATTCTGCTATCGCATTTCTCTTCCTGTTTAACAACATTGGAATCCTCACATATATTTCCTGGGTCGAGTCCTGTTCATATAACATGAAAAAATATTGTCTTATGTGATACCTAGTGCTTGAAGACATTGGATTTAGGTAGATTAAAAAGTGGTGCTATGCGTGGCATATTGATAGAAGCAGAATAAAAGAGATAAACAAACAGGAACTCTCTCTGTTTGCTCAAGCCTAGCGGCTCCTTAATTCAATTCCTTTCTCAATAATCAGAAACCCTAATAACAATATCTTAAATACCAAATAAATTTCCCTACCAAAAATAACTATTCTGTAACTTAAAGATAAAAATAACAACTACTAAAACACAACAAATTAATCAATCCAGGCCCATGATTAGGCCTGAGCCCACCCCCTGCGACAATAAACCACTCAGCCCATTCACTTCTCTGCTCTCTATCACATATTGGCAGCACTTCTACTGGTAACCGTTTGTGCCATTTAATGCCACTCTCCTCGGGTTAAGGTTGCACGTGCATCATTTAGAATGACTGCACCTGCGTTTAGTGTCATTATTTAATTGCGGCCTTACTATTGGGACTAATCAACATGGAATGCATAGTGCTCTAACATTGTGCTTTAATTATATCTCGAAATCAATGTTTTCTTTTGATTGAAAAGTGTTCAGGTGATCATTGTTCGTAACAGGCATTCTGACCTAGACATAAATTTTCTTTTGATTGAAACTTAGACATGCTTATCTAATAGTTTATATAACTGACAGCCATCAAAGGTCATAGAATGGGAGGATTATGAGCAGGAGCTTGCTCGTTTGTGCAGTTTGACCTTTGCACTTGAGGAAGCCAAGAGTAAGAAATTGTTGTTTGAAGAGAAGCTTCAGTTGTTGATACAAGTAATAAAATATTACTCTTTCTTTTACTTCATTTAAATTATTTAATTTGTTTGGTGTTAAAGGAGTTGCGATGGAAGTCGAACTATGAATACATTTGTTGGATATCAGTGCTCCATTAAGTGCTCCTTGGCTTATTTGATATCAGTGTTCAAGCACAACAGTTGATTATGGTCGAGCATGCAATTCAATTGTAATTCTCTTGATTGATACAAATGTTATGGATGTCGTAAATAATATTTTCATGAGAAGCTCGTACTGTTTAACTGACCACCCAATTTGAAATTTTGTCTCTTCATATAGGGTAGTCAATGTTGTAAAAGTCTTAAGGCTTACCCGAGGTGTTTTGTCTTGTAGAGATGTCTGAGGCATAAGCCTCTAACTTAAAAACTAAAAATTCATAAAGCTTTATAAATAGAACTTCATCTGCTGTGTCCGTTGTCAAAATATTATTTTTGGAGGCATATCACATGTACCTTGTAATCTGTTCCTAAAGTTCCAATTCAGACACAATCTTGATCCAGTACAGACTCCTGCATCATATAACGTGATGATCAATTTACTTCATGCTTAAATTTGCGATCATGAACTAAAAGTGATGTTATTTTTCTGAACTTGTTGACATATAATTAGATGGATACCTCTGTAAAAATTCAAGACTCTTTTAAAATGTATCATTTGATGTGAAGGACCTATAGGGAGCACTGCAATTTAATCTGTCTGGTTGTATGTGCGAAATATACCATTGGCATTTATATCTAGTAAATGCATGATACAACTTTTTTTGGTGCTTTTTTATTCTTTTCCCAAGTCATTTGACTTTTCACTTTGCTAAAATCAATTGATGATACTATGGACAGAGAGAATCTGAGTCATTAAGTCGATCAAATAAGCTTGACCAGATGCGTGAAAAATTGGAATATCGTAAGTTGTTGATGGGGAAGATGTCTATGCATTCAAAGGTTGTAAAAGAGAAGGTAAGGAAGCAGGAGGAACAACTTAGTGGTGAAATTAGATCTCTTTTGGTCGGTGGAAGTTCTCTTTCTGTGGCCAACAAACGTATGCAGGTAATGTTTTATTAATTTTTATTTTTAAATGAGTACTTAAATTAAAACCCTGACATAGTGGAGGTGGGATTTGAACCCATGAACTTCCACCTCAAGAATAATCACTTTACCACCAGGCCAACACACGCGCACACAAGTAATGTTTGATTGTGTTATTTGGTTTTCTTCTCCAGTTTTATTAACTGAAACGAATTACTTCGCTGTGAATCTATTATTACTTTTTATGCGGGTGTATGACTGAGCATGGTAATTATACTCCTATGGTTATACCATATTACATGAAAAATGATACTGAAATTATAATAAATCACTATGAGAAGAGCTTAGCATTTTAAATAGTTTTAGCCACCATTTTTTTTCTGTTTCAAAGATTAAGTCTGAAGGACACTTTCAGCTCATTCAAAGTAGATATTAAATTCAGTATACATCAATTGTACATTTCTTGCATGCGAGGACAAATATCTGAAGAACACTTTGGCTAGATGCCTTGTTCAGTCACATAATGATTTATGAGTAATGTGTAAATTGTGACTTACTGGAAACTCCTATTTTAAATGGAAATAATTGCTGCTTTCTTATGGCAGTATCTGCTAGAATTTCATGAAGATGAAAGATTTGTAAGAAGCTGAGAGAAAAGGAAGATGAAGGATATATTGTTCACCACATAGGATAGGATTTATCTGTGCGTTCTTAAGATGGGGAAACTTTGATATATTTCCATTTGGACTTCACCCGTATTTCTGCAGTGAATTTGTATGCATAACATTGAAGCTCACTATGACTGCACAAATTTTCTTCCTGTACTTCATTTCCCATTTTGTAGCCATTATTTAATTTTATGTGTGGCCAAAAGGATAATGCATAAATCAACTCTCAATTTTCTTTCACTTGTGGCATATACTAGACATATCATATATGTTTATCTGATTAATTACTTATCTAAAACGTGATTTTGTTCCAATGAAGGACTCAAGTAGATCACTTGCTGGAGAAAAAGGCTATGGTCATTTGAAAAGCTTGCAGAAATCATTGAGACTGAGGCAACAGTATATGGTATCCCAGATCAACTTGCTATTTCCAGTAAAGGTTGTAGTCAGAAAGGCTTCTGAGCAAGAACTTGAATCATTTCGTACTAGTATTAAGTCAGGTAATTGTGAATAAAAATGAGGATAGTTTACTGTGAGTGACATACATGAGTCATGACCATATCTTGTTACAGTTACCTGTTGTGTAATCACATTTAATGCACATAATTCAATGTCACTACTATGTTGATGCAATCTTAGAGTTGTTTGGTGTTACTTCTTGATCTGCTTTATGTGAAGCATTCTGAGTTTTCTACCATGATAAATTTGGCTGCTTTGTTCTTCCCATTATCAGGTGTTCCTGATGGATCGAAACCTCTCGACCAGAGCACATTCACTATCTCAGGACTGCACCTTACTGTGGTCTCTTTTACGAAGATGAGTTTTTTTACTGACAAAAAGGAGGTTCAACGATCGTCAACTGCCCTCGGATATGTAGCTCATGTATGCACTTCCCTTGCAGTTTTAGCAACTTGAAGTTTTGTTACAAATTGCTGAACTGAACTGTTATTCTATATTTACAATATAACAGTCTGTGTGTGTGTATATCAATTTGTTTATCTCAAAGTGGCAATATTTATGCTTAGTTCGGGCATATCTGTTGCTGCCAATCAACTAGTGCACTTACTACCAAGTAAATATTTCTTGATCAGAATGGCCTGTTACTATGCAGGCTGTGTCTCTTATTGCTTGTTATTTGCAAGTCCCTTTGCGCTATCCATTACGCTTAGGAGGTTCTCGATCATATATACGTGACTATTCCCCTTCAGTTGAACATTCAGCATCCAGCACGTCTTTGGATTCAGTGATTTCCACAAGCACGAAACCTGTAGAATTTCCTCTATTTATTGAAGGTCAAGACTCGACAAGAGCAGCTTACGCTGTGTTCCTGCTAAACAAGGTGCGTCCATATCTGGATTTATTGCTCGAGTTACCACTAACACAGCAATCCAATAATTTGACTGGACTTTAGCCATTGCAGGATTTAGAGCAGCTCTTGAATTTTATTGGTATTAAGAGCTTAGGGCCTCGCCATATATTAGCAAATTTAAAGGAGCTTACAAGGACAATTCTTTCCTCAGAGTATATAGATATGTGAAATAAAGAAGTGTAAGTTTCTGTAAATGGATTAGTTACTTGTATTCTACAACTACACAAGGGTGCTATTTTTTTTTGGCCGAGCCCCTTAAATAACAACCTCTTGGTCCAATTTTCAAATCAGTGCCAGTTTTTATATAATTGATTTATGTGTACTTATGACTTATGTGATTGTCTTTCGAACTTTTATATTTTTTTTTCTTTAATTTTCTTGTTTCGAGTTCGTGAACCCAAAACCCTTAAGTAGGCGAGGTTGGCAATAATTTTTGGAAAATGTACTTCCTCCGTCCCACTAAACATGACATTTTTTTTTCCAGCACGGTTATTAAGTAGAGTGTATTAGTGTAAGAGTGATAAAAGACACTTTTTTGAAGGGATAAATTTTACTATTTTTGGAATATACCAAGATTAGTGAGAGAGATGGTGTATTTTTTTTTTTAGTAATGAATTTCAATATTTTTGATGCTCCGCAATTGTTCTATTTCCATTCACGGCACATGGTCTGGCACACGGTCTTGAAATATTATTTCCCATTGCTTCATAAATGAATATTTCGATGTTTTGTTTATAATAGAATGTAAAATAATCCATATCATAATCATAATATTGTGAAAGCAAATGAGCACGTCACTAGTACACATGGGCGTAAAATTGAAAACACAACGTATTTTCTTCAATTTCAAATTAAAATGAGCAATTAGGAATGTATTTGTGGTAGACATGTATGAATTTCTTCTCTAAAATACTAAACTCTCTAAATAATAATATTAATGGTACAAAACCCTAAAATTTGCAGAACCTGGCATAAATAAATATAATATATATACATACGATGAACATTAAAAATCGAAAACTAATCAACTTCTTCCACCCTCCAGAATCTTCACTTTCCTTAGCAACGCTTGAATTGTTTCAGAAGCATCCTATTTCAAACACCACAACAAAGTATTAATTACATTGTGACAAGTTAAATTAGCAGGCAAAAAACTTGAGAAATTATCACAGATGAACCGAAGATTGAACACAACATAGTAGAAATGAAGAAGAAAATTGCCTTAGGACAACACATTATACCTTTAATCTTCTCTTCAAATTCTCCTCCTCCTCTTGTCGCCGGCTTCTTTCGTCGGCGAAAGCACTAACAAACTCTTCCTGTTCTTGATCCATTCTAGCTATCATCTTCTTCATAACGTGGTGCTGATATTAATTCCAACGTCAGATTGAAAATGAATGAAAAGAAATATAAAAAAACACACTCCAATAAAATCAGAAAGGACTCACTTCATGTTCTAGTGACTTATATTTTTCTCTCTCATTAGTCAACTCCTGAAATAGAACCTTCCAACTGGTGCAAAGTAAACGTCGAGGCGTTAACAGATGATATATAAAGAAGGATAGTAAAACCATAGATAGATGAAAACAGCAGTGAATTCAACATTGAATGCAACTGCAACACTCACTAACTATCTTCAAAACAAGACTAATATTTAGCTTTTCATTTTCATACCTTTCTTTCAAATCCGCGTTCTCTTTCCTCAAACTAAGAATCATCTTTGTAATCGAGGCCGGATAGGCTACTTCATCTCCATTATCCCCTCGACTCTATTTCAAATAAATAAATAAGTAAATAAGGTAAGAATTCACATATATTTCAAATTAACATGATGTTGGTTAACCTTAACATGCACATCTACAGCAACTTCTTCTGGTGGAGGAACTCTATTAATATTTGCAGTCGTTGCAGCAGGAGCTCGACGTTCTTTTTCTGTGCATGAGTTAGGCATCCCTCTATAATTAGTCCTCCTTTCTGAAATTGGCTCAACATCAAGAACACTACCAGAGGTGTTTTTATCTGCAGCAGGTGCAACGTAATTCTTGGGGCGCCGCCTTTGAGCATAGCCTATTATCTGACAGTTTGTAGACCTGCACTTCATCAGCTTAAATATTTTATTAGCCTCCAACTGAATCAGTACTAGTTTAAGTTTGTAGAGAACAGTAACATACCAATAAGTCTTCTGAAAGCAAATGAGTCTATTTTCAAGCCTTGAGAGTGCGATCGTGCGCTCGAATCCTTGTTTATCATGTGCCGGTTCGATGAAATTAGCTTCAAGAACACCTATTACACCTCGACCATCACTGCCTGCAGCATTCCACACCCTCCAAAAAGGCTTAATGAGCCTATTCTTATGGTAAACGTTGAAGCCTTGAATATCAATATGGTGCTTGGCATCCTTGACAAACCCTAGAATCACCGTTGCTGACATCCCGTTGGGATCTTTCGACAAAGGCATATCCGGATTGGCCGCCGGTCTGTACACGTGGCACTCGGCGTTCATGAGGTCACCAACAATGTCGTGATGCTCAACCTCCTTTCCTCGTATCATTATTCGGAAACCAGCCGGCAATCTACGGTACAAGATCGATGCGTAGCTCTGCATGCATGCTTACCAAGATCAATCACTTATACTATTTAAATTCAAATACATATATAAATATTCAAATCTAAACTCACCCTGAGAGAATGACGGTAAGTGAAGAAGTGCCAAGAGCTTGAGTATGTTTTTGCCATCTGTATCTTCTTCTCATTTTTCTCGTCGCCTCTTAGTTGGATGTCCTAATTATTTAGTAGTTAAATAATTAATCTCGTTAAATTGAAATGAAACTATAATTATATTTAATGGTTGCTTTAGCTTACATGTTGATCAGAGTGAAAATCGAGTTCGGGTGATCCTAAGTCGTCCTCCCACAGATTGTAGATTATAATGCGCGTCCCTTGCTCGCTCAAGAAATCGAACTAATTTATTTTATTGTGTACAAGAAATTATATTAATATACATATAAATATATAATGACGACAATGCAAGAGCTAAAGCATGCATTTGTATATTTATTATTACCTGCTGAAGAAGATGAGCCTCAGTTTGATATGGAGACCACTCAACAATGGTATCGAGATTTCTATACCAACTGTCGGAAGAAGATTTCACATGTTTACTCCATATTTCTCCATTCTTCTCATAATCAATCTATTCATATCGATCAAGTGAAAAAGTAAAGAATTGGTAGTATGCATATATAATATTAAACTAAGCCAGAAATTTACCATAGGAACAACTATGTCTTCTTTGCCAGTACCACGCAAGAATGTGTAGGACAGCAATCCAATGGTCTGTGTAGAGCTTCAACCAACAAATCAAACCGAAAATTAATTTCAACAACAAATCCAATTGTAGCAAAACATGAAGTTATGTTGAAGTGGGAAGAAGACGATCGATATGTAATGTAACTACCTTCTGCCATACTTGCCTTGACAGCGAGAGAAGACGATGACATCCGCCCCAAGCCTCATAGTACTAGTCTTGAAGCCATTTCCATCTGTTTCAAGTAAGTTTTGATTGTTATATATCATCATGTCTTCAACATTTATTCTTATATGATTAAGGTTTGTGACTAACATTGGCCGATTGTGTTGGCCATTTTACTTTTGGCAGAATAGCCAAGAGACATGCACAGGCGCATTTTATCAGGAGTCATGCCACCACCGTTATCTTGCACCACCACCATTTTTGTATTGTCCTTCATGTTCTCCACTGTATCCACATGAACATAGCTAGCTCCATTGCACTTCTGCACCTCACAAAAATATTGTAGTATACAATTACATACATATTGAAATCTGAGAGTGAGAGTGAGAGTGAAGGTGAGAATATTAATTGGAACTAAGGAAGTACCTCATCTAAGGCATTGTCTAGGAGCTCTGCAAAAGCTGGAAATAGCAACCCATAATTTAAGAAAAAATGAAAATATATTGCTTTGATCAATATAGAGTAAAGAGTAGTTGTGACATAAAATTGAAATTCCAAGAGTACATATTTACCTCCCAAAGCCCATTTATGGCTGGTAGCATTTGAATGCAAGAATTTTGGATGAACCCTAACATGATCCATTTCCTCTGGAAAAATAATAATTAACAAGATCATCAGAAACAAGAGACAAAGCTACAAACATTAAACCAAATAAGGTTGTTACATATTTGTATTTAGAATTGATCATCACATGCTAAAGCCTGTAGAATTTTTTTTTTAAAAAAAAAAACTTACTTTGCTAATTATGTAAATTCCTAATTATTTTCTATATGTACATGTAAGACAACTTCACGATATTTTTAAATTAGACTAGTATACTATAATACCTATTTCTGACCCTAAAAAATATAGAAACAAGTCCAACAATCTTATCAAAGTTAAGCAATGCACTGCTGAAAATAATTTATTACTAATCTTGTATAGTATTTTTTTTTTTTAAATTAACAACAAGAATGATGAAAGAAGGTGAAGAAGTATGACGCACCATCGTAAGCGTTGGCGCCATTGCCGCAGCCCACGTAGTCTCCGGCTTTCCAAAACTGCTTGCAACTGGGCAGAAGAGCCACCGCCTTAACCGGATTAGTGACCGGAACCACCTCCTTTGTTACCATATTATTCTCAAACCTCTCTTCCTTCACCGTGGCACTAATAGGGTCAAGAAACCCTACCGGCAACACTACTGCTTCCATTCGCCGCTTCTTCTTACTGTTGCTTACTTCGCCGTCTGAAATACTGTTATCGCTGCAATTGCTTAGAGACATTAATGCGACGTCACCACTACTACGGCCGCCTTCTGCCACCGACGCCGAGTCTGCTCCAACGCATTCTTGCTTGAGATAAGGATAAACCTCCATGAAGAAGAATCGTTTCTTGATTAAGAGAAGAGTGTGAATGGAGAGGGAGCGTTTGTACCAACACGTTATAAAGAGAAGAGATGGAGAATTTGGAGCGAACGTTACGGTTTAACCGTCTCCCGCGCGCAAGTACGTGCGTGTGTGGGTGGGGGTGTGCGCTCGGGTCGGGTTTTTATGCATGTCCGGGCCGGGTTAGGTTACTTCATTCTTGGAAAGTGAATCTATTCCTTATCTCTCTAGAATTCTAATCATCACAGTATATAATATGTCCAAAGAAATATTCTTTTATGTTTAGGTTGGTTGGTTGGGAATTAGAGTTGAACAAGGAAATATATATTAGAACAACTTTTATGCATTCATGACCAAATCTAATTAAACTTTTTGATAACTACTCTCAAATCTTTTGCATATCTTTGTGAATATCTTTGCATTTTTTTTAACCTTAATTATCTTGTTATATATGGTTGACTAATTCAACAAATCAAGTTTCCAATTTTGTTGATTTGGGAATATTATTATCAATATTGGGAGGTGAGTGATTAAA